>JAODAL010064341.1:0-18771 GCA_025379985.1 Phyllomedusa bahiana
TTTGGGGTTAAAAGGGGGAACTCACTTTTTTTGCCACGGTTTAGCTTTGTTTTGCTGTGTGTTGAGTTTTTTTGAGGGCACACCAAATTTACACTGTTATACAAGCTATACACTGACTACTTTACATTGTATCAAAGTGTCATATCTTCATGTGTTATCCCAATATTTAGTGAGATACTCTATATAGGGTACTTTATATACATATCTTAATGTTTAGGGATATTGGATTTAGTATGGTATCCCTGTAGCTGCATTCACAAAGAGCTGCTCCTACTGCTAGTCATATACTACAATATATGCACATATCCTTTGATGATTCATCAAATGTAAAATCTAGCACGCTTTATACATTTTTGTACTGTTTTGTTTGCTTTTTTTGTTGTTTTTCATTGATTCTACATGCATCAAGATAGCCTGGCTCATTAAGATATGATAGGACAAATAATTTTATAATTAGGTGTGTTTATTCACAGTGTATTAATTGTCTTGAGTGCAGGAGGTAACTTTCTATAACAACTTTCTATTGTGTCATTTCACTGACTCCATAATTGAATGACTAATTTTTCATGTAATTGATAAAATTGGTGGATTTTAACAATAGCTTTATGTTGATAGGAGAAGGCACACATTTTATTGAGATTTACTACATTTGGTGCATTCCACTATCACAAAGCTTAGTTAAAGGGGTATTCTCGCTACAAAGATCATGTCTCAGATTACGGGGACAGTAAAAATGATCACTTTTGTAATTGGTTTCCATTACCTAAGTCCCTTAGTATAGTAGATATGAGCTTTTCTGTGCATCTGTTTTCTATTTCTGCTGCTGCTCGTTGGGTCACGCCCCTTTTTCTGTGACTGGCTAGTCGGGACACACACCCCAGATGGATTCCGACCTGGACACGCCCCCTGAAATGTGATTGGCTGACTGACATTTCATTCAGCCTGTTGGGCTACGCCCCCAGACAGGAAACGCCCCGGACACACCACCTCCGCTGTGATTGGCTGCCTGCACACTCAGGGCCACATGTATGAAAGCTGTCTATATCTAAAACTCACTTTCTTGCCCATAGCAACCAATCACAGCGCCCATTTAATTTCATATTGTGCTCTGGACAATTGAAAGGGGCGCTCTGATTGGTTGCTATGGGCAACAAGGTGAGTTTTAGACCTAGAAAGTTTTCATATATGTAGCCCTCTGTGTTTACTCTCCTCTGAACTGTTAAAACTGAAAGTGAAACCAGCTATGTGAGAGGGCTGCTGGCTGTATACTCATCTCCCAGCTCTAAGGTAAATGATCTGACTAATTACTGATTGTTTAACTCATAGATCCCTTCCTGTAACACAGTCTTATGTCCCGTTTTCCCTCCATATAACACAGTCATACAGTCTCCTGCCCGATAACAGAGGGGGACGAGGAGGGGGGACAGTGTGCATTCCTCACATGTGTTTCATCAGTTCAGGTTGTGTGTATAACTGGTAATATAATCTCCAAAAAATTGGGAATCTCGCAAGAGAACAAAGAGTGACTTTTGATCACTATATTTACTATTTTGCCATAGGCAAACTTAAACTCTATCAGTTCTCTATCTGTTAAACAATAAATCGTAACTTTTATTATATCTAAAATCTTAACCTCTATAACACTATTTAAAAACCTGATCTCTAACCTCATCATTTAACCCTTTTTGCTTCTGAAAGAGGGAATAAACTCCCCTTTCTATTATCAAGTCTGGTAGAACCCACCTACTAACAGGGGAGCCTTATATCTATAGCAAAGTATAGCTTCAGTAAGGGATCCCAAGCTACTACTTGGGCAGTCTTTTCCCCAATCTCATAGACAAAAGAACAAATAAGGATCTCTAAGCCCTTTATAAAGCCAGGTTAGCTGGCGAAACATTGTTGGGGAGGTCAGATATGACGTTTTTAAATTGTGATCTCTCCCTCTGTCTACAAGTCCCCCTGCTGCAGACGGTGTCACAAGGGGCCTTATTTGTTCTGTGGGCTATGAGATTAGGGACGACTGCCCCAAATAGTAGGCTTGGATTCTTACTGAAGCTAGTATTTGCTATAGATATAAGGTCTCTGTTAGTGGTGGGGGTTTCCCCAGACTTGATAATAGAAAGGGAGCTATTCTCTTTCAGAAGCAAAAAGGGCTAAATGATGAGATTAGAGAACAGGTTTTTTAAATAGTGTGTAATAGAGGGTTTAAAAGTTAGATATAATAAAAGTTACGTTTTAGTGTTTAACAGATAGGAACTGATAGAGTTTAAGTTTGCCTATGGCAAAATAGTAAATATAACTGGTAATAGCACAGCAAGGAGCTTGTGGAGCCTGGAGATGAACGCTCTGCAGACAAATGAGAACACTGCAGGAGGCTGCATGCTCTCCAGACAACCTTCCTCTTCCCCTGCTTCACACAGAATGATGATTTCGCAGCTCTTCAGTGAGGAGAGACATGCCTCCTGGCAGGAGCCACACGCCTGCTGAGAGGAGAGACTCGCCCCTGGATTTCAAATTCAATCTCACAGAATTAGCTGAAGAGCACGAACACTTCAAACGATAAAACCCCTTTAAAGATGAGCATTTGAAACTCTATTCTCACTCAATCTTGCATAAATGTTGCCTGTTTAACAATTGCTTGTCTACCACAAAGGAAAACCATTATGCACATTACATAATTAAAATGTAACCAGGTTTGAAGTATGGTGCTAATGATCTTGTAATTCTGGGGCATACTAAGTAATTGGAGTTAGACTTTAGGATTTTAGGGTGCTTTCACACAGAGCAGTTTTGGTGCAGTTAAAACTGCGCTCCAATTAAACTGCCTTTATTACCAGCAAGCTTCTTTCAGTTGTCTAAATTGTTCAGAAAGATGTTTCAAGTTAGTAATCACTGACTGTGTTTGAAGTCTTGTGGATTACAAACACACTAATTGATTTCTCACTTTCCAAACAGTTTAGATAAGTGAAAGAAGCTTGTTGGTAATAAAGGCAGTTTAATTGGAGCGCAGTTAAAACTGCACCAGAACTGCGCTGTGTGAAAGCACCCTTAATGAGATAGTCCTACTCATAGTCTATCTAAATGAAAATATTTAGCAAAATAATCGTATGTAAAAAACAAAAAAAGATTGTTGACAGTTCCTTGTTAGCTACAGATTTTGCTTATTATATTTCAGTGAATAAAAAAGGAAAAATACATGAAAATACATGAAAACCACAAAAATATTACTCATTTACAAAATAAGTAGTAAGCAATGAAGGGTTAACGATTTGTACACTACATTCACAGCTAAATTGTAGACAAACAATACCCAGTAAATATGTATTACACAAGTTTTGTGTGGACAGCTGCATTTTGTAGATCCCCTTTAGATCACCTTATTGTGGAGTCCTACTATTTTACTTGAAGTGTATTAACTATTGCAAAACAACTTACCGTCATTGGTATGTTCCATGCCATATAAACATGTGACTTGAACTCATCCATCCAGACTTCGGCAGCCCGTAGGGCATTTCGCTTTGCATAGTAATCAATGTCGTTATTGTAAGGCTTCTTTGTGCGTTCAATATGGGCAACTCTAGAGCAAGGCAAAACTTCCATACTTCCCCCACACTGCCAAACCTAGAAAACAGATGCCAAGACTATAAGATATAGAAAATTAACGTGACTGCAGTTAATATGTGATTTATGGATAAGTACTGTATACCAACAATAAAAAATTTATGTATAAAAACTGTTTAGCAGTAAGACTGTCTCTGTTGCCCATAGCAACCAATCAGAGCTCATTTTTCATTACATATAGTGCTTGGTAAAAAGAAAAGATGAGCTGTGATTGGTTGCTACAGGCAACAAAGAGATTCTTATCAGAAAGTTTTCCTATATAAAGCCCTCATTTTTTATTTTTATTAATTTTTTATGTCTTATCGATCATGCTGATTTAGATTTTGCTATTTGAACTTGCATTTTAATCTACACCATTAAACACTATACTATTTTAGCTCCAATATTCTGTGTTGATTTATTTTCTACTATATCTTAATGACACATGGCACTCCATTTTTTCTGATACAGAGCTCCAAATCCCCCACATAGGTACAAAGTAAAATGATAAGATTCTGACAACCTTCAGCCTCCACTTTAGTGTGTTCGTTTCGAGGTTCTATTCAAACTTGAACTCGGGCCCCATTAAAGTCTATGGCAGAAGATGGTCTGGTTAATTATTTTACCTATACAGGTGAGGAGAAGCTGGAATTACCATCCATAAGCTGAAACAACTTAGTATAATATATATCCATGTACATGAGAGCTAGGCATTATGTGAGCCTGCAAATGTCACCAAATAACAACTTCTGGGTGTGGGAAAGATGCAGCCAGCAATACCAAACTACCTAACTATTGATGTCTATGGAGAGGAAAATGCTAACTAAGAGCAATCTGTACAGTATAGAGAGTGAGCTGAAAATGGCGTTCACAAGGCAATACAGTGAAATATATATAACATGGTCATGTGATTTTAGCAGCCAATGAGAGCCCTACACTTCAGCGATGACGTTTTTGACACTTCTCTGTGCTCTGCACTGATAGGATGGCAGCCAACAGTGCAGAAGGGTGATTGGATGGCCACCAAAAGTGCAGAAAGCTGCTGAAAACTAAACTGAAAATGACGTTTAGAACTAGCACTTTACTTGAACGAACAGTAAAATGTTCGGTTCGAGTTCTAAAAATTCGAGAAGTTCTGCAAGAACTTAACTTTTCTAGAATGGTTCAATCAGCATTACTCAGCAATCATAAATAACAGTCTTTAGCAAGAGCAAATCCAGCTGACCTGCCTGCTGGAATCCACAAAGGAAGCCAAAAGAGCGATGGACAACACTTCAGGCAAATGGCAAAAAAAATGTCCAGCTTTATTGGCAACAGGTCTAAAAATAAGCAAAATACATTAGTGCTTACATGTTTCAAGCCACATGTAGTCCTTAGCCATAGCAATTGTAATTGTGGCCTGAAATGCGTAAGCACTCCTGTATTTGTTTTTTTTTTTAAGCCTGTTACCAATAAAGCTGAACATTTCATATTATTTAGACATTTTTTTCTTTGTTAGCAACCATAAACAGCCAATATTAAAGATATACAAGAAAGTCCAGAAGAGCTTCAATGGAGATTTATGTATAAAAAGCTTAAATCTTTATTTAGTCATCGTAGGCAAAAAGTTCAAGTCTGTTGTACATGATAAAAATCATAAAAAACACTGATGCATTTTAAAGATCCAACCTAATTTGTAGTGCAAAGTTAAAAGGTTTGAATCTTCATTCAGCCACCATAGGCTAAAGGTTAAAAGTCCAATTTTATATGATAAAACTCACAAATGACCCTGACATATTTCGGAGAAACTTCTTATTCTTAGCACTACAAACATATAAGAAGAAGTGTCATTTGTGAGTTTTTCATGCAAAAATGGGCCTTTAATTTTTGCTTATGATGGCTGAATGAAGATTCAAGCTTTTTAGCTTTGCACTACAAATAAGGTGTGTCTCTGAAACGCATATGTGTTTTTTGCGATTTGTATCATGTGAAGTCTACGGTGGCTAATTAAAGATTAAAGCTTGTTTAAATCTCCATGGAGGCTCTGCTGTACTTTCTTATATATCCTAAATATCGAAACAGTGCAAACAAATATCCATTCAGTGTGCACTGAGATTTTACGCTTTCTCTACTATAACCTAAAAAGTTCCACAATGTTATCATTTAGCCTTGTGTTTATGCAGAGAGTCTGGAGCTCTGTATCCGAAAAAGAAAGCACCAAAGATATACT
This sequence comes from Phyllomedusa bahiana, assembly GCA_025379985.1. Lineage (NCBI taxonomy): Eukaryota > Metazoa > Chordata > Amphibia > Anura > Hylidae > Phyllomedusa > Phyllomedusa bahiana. Next base: position 5,810 of record JAODAL010064341.1, read on the forward strand.
AAGAATAGGTAGTACAAACAATTTGGGCCTGGATATAAATGAACAAGAAAAAATATAAGTAATATGATGTGTTTTGCACTTTAACTTATTATGCTCCGTATATTGCCCCCAGAGTCCGGGCACCCTCTTGTGCATACAGTAAGAACTGTTATCTCAGTGGTCTTGCCATACCCTGTTAGTTGAAATAGTGTTCTTTGATGCCATCCAGTTTTGTGCTGCAATACCTGCAAGTCAGCCTAGGCACGTCATTTTAGAGTTTTTGATATCTTCAATGTGTGTTCAGGAAAATGCATGAGTGGAAATGAGAAGAGTGCAGATGGAGAAAACATGGGTCTGTCTCTAGTCAGGTACCAAAGAATGTGCTGATGGGTTGAGGATGAGGCAGAGCTGCAGCAAATTAATTCATAGAGGCTAGTGACCCTGTTGTACCTGGGAGTCCGTGGGTATGTATTAGGACTATACTAATGTGATAGCCCCTAAGCAGGTTCATCTCCCTAAAGATGACTGGTTGCCTTATGGCCTAATTAAGTGGTACCCAAACAAAGGGAGACTGGTGGGGTGGAAGGAGCAAAGGGATGCTTCTTCATATAGCTGTGCAAGTAGGATTCTGTAACAAAGACCACAAAATCTAGTGAACATTCATCCTGCAAGAAGGAATGGGGCTAATATTACCTGGTGGTTAAAACAGTAAAAATTAAATTTAAATGTGATGCTGATCTATGCAATGTTATTGGAAGCATATGTTAAAGTGGTACTCCTAAGGAGACGACATATCTATTAATAGACTTGGATTTATACTGTTTTGGCTACATTATTGTCATAGTTTGGTCTCTCGGTAAATATGCTACTGTAGGTGGTGTGCAAGACTTGTCAGACCACTCATGTGGGAGATCAAGAGAAATTCCTTAAGAAAGATAGTGGCCTAGTGTTTCAAAGGACCCGAGCAGGTGCTAGGGGTGAGGTATTTAAGAGTCTGGTGCATTCATACATATAAATAATGCATATCAGGGGCAGCTGTGGTAGGGGGTATCCTTTCTTAGGGTGCTTTCACACGGAGTGTTTTTGGTGCATTTTTTAATTCCTTTTTAATTTCTGCAAAAAAAGCATAAAAAGCATAAAAAATGTTCCGTGTTCAAGCCCCCTTTTTACATGGCACAGGACAAAAAACTCGACGGAAACCAAATACTGAAAATCACTTTGAACCTGAGTATTTTGTCAGGTTTTTTTGTCCAAATCAGCTGGGTTTCTGACCAGTTTTGTGGGTGGTTTTTGGCGTGGTTTTTTTAGGCATTTTTTTCAGGCAGTTTCACTGGTTTTTAAATGTACATGCCTTGTTTAAACACTTGAACGATTTTTCAGTAGATCCGTGCCAAAAACCAGGACAAAAGCCCACCCGGCGATTTACATAGACTTCAGACTACATTTTCGGCTGGACTCCGGCGGAATTTACAATGTGTTTTAAAAACTAGGAGCTTTGAAAGCCGACTGGAAAAAAAATCAAGACCTGTGTAGACTACAGTTCGTCTTTTTGTATTGAAGTCTATGTGAACTGTTTTCCATCGGATTTTCAGCAGTTTCTAAATGCTAAAACCACCAAAAATCCAACAGAAAACCTGTAACTGTTAAGCATGTTGTGCCTCAAGTGTGAGAAAAGAAACAAAGGCGTTCATTAACCTCAACGTATCTCCAGAGGAGCATAATCTCCTTAAACATTTAATCTGAATATCTGAAATGTATGAAATTTGGTGTTTAAATGCCAAATTTAATGCGCATTAAAATAGCATAGAATGCACCTCATTGGTGAACCTGCTCTACAGCGGGTCATAAATCGGTGCATTCTAGTGCTAGGGCGACATTTCTGGCTCAGGTAAACCACTTGGAAAGTGGTTTACATGTTTCAGCAATAATGTGCCTGGGATTGCCGTAGCAAAGCTATAAATCTATAGCTTTGTACAGTTCTAGTGTGCCCCACCTCCCACACGCCCCCAAAATCAGGCACATTACAAAGTGACGCTTGTGCTCTGTAATGTGGCGGATACCGGCATACAAGAGGCGCTTCAGTAATGTGAACGGGGCTGTGCCTGATGTCAGGCTGAAATTACACCAGACTTCTGGCGCAGCCCCATTCATACAGTCCCCTTAGTTTCATGACTGAATTTTTGGTGTCCTAAAATATGTTAGATGTAGGTGATCTAATCTAGATCCTAATGTGCGTGTGTTGTTTTCTTAATGTGTGCAACCATGCTATACTGTTTACTGTAAGATTCTAGTTGTATATTTACACTGTGCAGCAGAGGAACAGAAAAGAGGAAAAATGCAGCAGTCTGATGTCTTTTCTGACACATCAATCAGTTAGAAGAGCAAATAGAGGAGACACTTGCAAAGAAAGTGCATCAGGGGCTGAATTTGCATTAAGTTCTTGTAGTGATGCCTCAAGCACAAAGCATAAACTGAAGTTATCATCAAAAGAGCATTCAGTATTTCCACCTACAGCCGCCGCTCCTTCCTCACTGCTGGAGGCCTGCGACATAAGTCAGAGAACTCCAGGCTTCTCCCGCAGCTCGCAGATTAACACAAACTTGTTAAATCAAAACATCAACATTAACAAGAACATGCAGTTTATCTGCTGGTAAATTGCCAGCAAACAAAGAAAAATATTTTTCTCATAGTGGTATAATATGATAGAGGCAAATGATAAGCTAAGAACTTAACAGTGGAGCTATTTATACAGGTAAAATTTAACCATCACTGGTCACTTAAGCAAAGATTTTTTGGCTTGCATACAGCGTATGTGTCATGGTGCAGGAAGAAACTGCCGTCATGACAGACACATGTGTCATAGAACATTCAGGTGTGTTGTCACGAAGGCATTTCATGCCTGTTTTGTCCTGCTTCAACTATCAGTGTTCTCAAAAAGGTGTGTGTATGATTTGTTTGAACTGCATATCATGTGACCCAGCATTCCTTTCTCCACAGTGTGCTCACTCTAGTCAAACAAAGGTCTGTTTATGTACAGAACTGTGAGTAGCTACAATGTATACTAGTGGTTATCGCTAGTGGTGATTTGCACTGTTTGACTAATTACTAAGGAGTACAGAGGACAGGGGTAGATTTATAGCCCCTGGGGTTGAACACTCGCTCAGAAGTGAGTGTGTAATTACTAAGCAGGGTAGAGACTGACAGTAGCTGCCTGAGAGGAGAGGCGATGTATGAGTATGTGCGGTCAGGACTGAGGAGCGCTCATCACTGGTCTTATCCCCTAGAGATGACCTGTACACTATAGATTAATAAGGTAGCAGCTAAAACAATAATGATTTTAATGATTGAATGGTGAAAATGTTTATTATTTAAATTGCAAGTTTCCCACATTAATTTTACTTCGTGATAAAACCCGTTAAGAGGTTAATTGCCATCTAAATGTTTCTGTTTTTACTTCTCTGCCTCTCATCACTCATAACTTTTTTAAAACTTCATACGCAAGTTAGGGATATATATATAAATTATTGCATACTTTATGTTTATTGTTATTGCAAATAAAGAAAATAAACAGTTTTTTTTTTTAATTTTTTTGTTTATTGCTTATACCAATAATGTTTCACACTAAATAACATGTTAAAGTAATGCATCATATTGTTACACTTAAGTTTATTTTTAATGTTATCTGGGTTATAGGCATATGATGTAGCCCTTAGGGGAAATTTGTCTATCTTTGTGGATCCTTACAGTAGACATAAAAAGTGTTATGGGGCAAGCAATGCTTCTTGTTAAAAAAAAAAAAAGGTATATGAATTAGCACTCCTCCAGAAGGAAGAAAGCAGCCTGTATTGCTATCTATCTGAGGGATCTTCCCTGTAACTTAGGGCCACATGTATGAAAACGGTCTAGGTCTAAAATTCACTTTGTTGCCCATAGCAACGAATCAGAGCGCCCCACTCATTTTTCCAGAGCACTATATGAAATGAAATGGGTGCTCTGATTTGTTGCTATGGGCAACAGAGTGAGTTTTAGACCAAGACAGTTTTCATACATGTGGCCCTTAATGTCCAACTGGATATGTGGCTACGGATTTTAGCCAAGCCATAATCTAAAACAAGAATACAAAATCTGGTCCACCTTGGATGTGATGCCAGTAAAGCATAACAATTAAAAATCAATAAATAAAGACTGTTCCTACTTAGGCACCCCTATTTCCCTCAATATGCCATATATAGATCCTGCACACACAAATATAGAAAAAATAGGATAGTGTCCACTACCTGTAGTAACAGAAAATATCCAGGGAAGTAAATCACAAAAAGGAAAGGCAGAAATAAGTGCACAGAGATGATTAATTTGCAGTAACTAAAATAATTATGTCATAGCAAACAGTGATGATAGGATAATACTCAAGTCGTGAATTAATCAAGGGAAAAGGGACATCAAGAATGTATCATGCATTAACTGATATAGATAAAAAAAAAAAAAAATTCCAATGCATTTCGTCTTTATTATTACAGATTAATAAAGGAACCGAAGAAATTAAAATCCAAATTTAAAATGTAATATAATTCCTGACATACATCAAAAAGTTCCCACTAGGCAATGTGAATAGCTGGCTCTCGACCTTTCCTGATAGATGTCCTGCAATCACGCAGGACATGACTATCATAATCACTATTACCCATTGCAACCATGTGTTTTTGAGGGATGTGAGTTATACAGTAGTGACCATCACTGGCTAATTATCTTTTGCCATCTCTGAGTGGGCTGGGTGAACATGTTTTTACTGTATGTCTTACTTTTGTTCCATGTATTGTTGGAGCTTTGTAGCCTGTTATATTGCATTATATTTTAACTGTGAATACTGTTTCTGTACAATTATTGTTGCACCAGCTCCTCAGCTAAGTGTTCACTGGTGGACCTCTTACCAATATTAGCCTAAAGGGGTTATAAACACCCAATTTGGCCACTATTAAAGACATAAAAAGAGCTTCACTACTTGACACTACAATACATCTCTGTCTTATCTACCATACCTCCCCCTACTCTTCACACAACCTTCTCTGCTCTTCACCTGTGAATCATCTCCATGACTTCTCAGATTTAGCCCCATTCTCTTGAACTGACCATTACTTATTTGTTTTATTTATTTATATATCACCATTATATTCCACAGCACTGTGCAGAGATTGTCATTATTCCCTTGCGTCCCTGTCCCTACTGGGGCTCACAATCTGAATTCCAGATGAATATATCTGCATGGTATTGTACTGTACTGTGGGGGAAACTGGAGTACCCAGAGGAAACCCATGCAAACACGAGGAGAACATACAAACTCCTTGTAGATTTGAGATGTCCTTGATTTGAACCCAGGCCTTCCAACACTGCAAGGCAACAGTGTTAACCACTGAGTCACTATGCTGCCCTTACATATCACGTGTATACATTAATGGTGTTGTATAAATAAATAATGGTAACAATAAAAGAATAATTTGATACATCCTTGCTCTACAACAATCAGACATTTCATATTAGTAAGGGTATGTTCACACGGTATAAGTGCGGAGCGTAATTACTTCGGGAGCTCACACTGACTCCCGGGGAGGGAGGGGGTGGCATCCCGCCGGCCCCATAGATATTCATTACTAGCGGCGTATTCACCGCTAATAATTGACATGTCACTTATCTCCCCCCGCGGCGTATTGTCCGAGCGGGGAAAGGAGATGTAATCCATAGTTCTCTATGAGAACTGTGGATTACCGTAATGACTGGGACGTATCTCATCCCGTATTGAGCGCAGTACGCCACGAAATACAGGCCGAAATACGTCCCAATTTAAGCCGTGTGAACATAGCCTAAATGTAAAACTCTTTGGAGATCAGTGATGGAGATACAATTGTGGCCGGGCCTCCTGACGACAAGACAGATGTACACTTCATCTGATCTTTTCACATGTTTTCGTGGGTTCTAGAAAAAACTTCCTGCTACTGAGACTTCTGATCAGCTATAATTATTGTAGAGACTGTTCTCAGAGAAGTCAATACTGACAAAAATCCTAAAGCAATAGTGTGTATACAGTATACAGTAAAAGCGGGGCATAACTAGAATTCACTGGGCCCCAAAGCAAAATGAGATGAGACCCCACCACCTAATGACAATAAACTAAAACGGAAACATAAGTAGCAATAATTTGAAGCATAAATTATAAGTATAAATGATACCATCCTATGTCAGGAAACCCAAAGAGAAGTGGTATGTGGTATTACTTCTTCCCTCAAAAGAACAATGTTCTTGTTTCTGAGTTGGCCCCATCAACCACTGGGCCACACAGCAGTCGCTATGGCTGCTATGGCTATAGTTATACCCATAAGTAAAAGGCTGGGAACAAAGCCCTTATTTTTAGATACAAGACACACACAATGTATCAGCTGTTGGTATTCTAACATGGAAAACCATCATTGCAGCAATTCACCTGTCTCCTTCTATTTACGGTTTATGTCTACTATATCTAATATATCTATCATTCTTTGAGATTATTTACAGCTCATATTGAATTCAGCCACAGATAAGAAGTAGAACTCTCATGAGGTAGAAAACAAAATCACTTTCTAATAAATGCTATATGAATATTCATCAATTGTTAATGGAATTCAGTGTGTCTTTTTCACATCACCCAGCGGAGAACATTGTAGAGCAGACCAGTTATTAAAAAGAGATCAAAAACTGTACACAGTGAGACCAGAGACTTTGTCTTGACACCTTGCACAAAATATGTCACTTATGCATGAAACTGCTGTTTGGTAACACAAGCATTTGTGAATTTCACTGTGCCAAAGGAAGGTTTTAGCATCCTTTCACACACCTACACACAGTCCCATAGGGCTTTGACAGAGAAGGCAGGTTGTAATAAGAGCTGGCAAGGAATTCTGATTTAATTTGTCTAAAAATATTCATGACAAGAGCCATTCACCCTTCGTGCATGATATTAAGAGGCAGTTTAGCAGCATGCTTATTACAATGACTATTTCTGGCAAGAGCTTGCTTCACTTAAGACACTCAGCCTAGACAAGTGTGCAGCATTAACTCCTAGATGCCATGGAAGCCATTCTGGACATGACATTTGCATATACCTGATTCTTAGTAACATATTTATTTAAAAATATTGGCTAATTAAACAATTAGGAATGATCTTCAATAAGGTAAGGCCATATGTACAGTAAAAAAAAAATCCCGATTAGGTCAAAGCCTGCTTGACCTTCTAAAGCATATAGACATTGTATGCTGCAGCTAAGACTTCCTTCTATGAGTCAAAGTAGACACCCACCAAGACATAGTGGTTCTCCTTCTGGTGGATCCGGGCCATTAATGTATTACATGGTTTGCCATTCATCTAATTGGCTACCATGTTAAACTTCAGCTTTTTGCTCAGGAATCACATGCATGGTGATCAGTTAATGAGAAACCTTTTATTGAAGAACATAGAAGGAGTAATGTATCTCATTGGAGAGAGGCACCAGTTCAGTATGTGATGATTTAATCGCCTTTATGCACATCACTGGGCATTTGCATATAACAAAGGCTTACAGACTGTAGATTAAGTTTACTGGTTTGGTTTCAAACCTTTTAACATTTAAAGACTCAGTGAGTCACATGTGAATTGAGGATTATTACTATTACTTATTATTATTATTATTATTATTATTATTACTACTACTATTATCACATCCAATAGATAGCAGTATTACTAATGAACGTTAAAAGGATGTTTTGTATTCCATATTAATTTCTCAAATATTGTTAACCTTAGGTACCTAGAAAAATATTAAAACCTCCTAAATAAGGTGTTATTATTTATTGACCTACAATTTTTATTACTTGGAATATGTTGTAAGTTATGTTCATATAAAGGACTGTTTGTTAAAAGGCCTCTATCATATGTTATTGACATTCGTCAATGGTATCCAATGAGATACCTTGAAAAATGTATTCTAATGGATAGGGGGATGGGGACATAGGAATATTTCTTGAATGCATATGCTTTACATGGCAGACACAAAATGGTGATGTAAATAGGTCATAACGGAAAGCTGCAAACTGCATATATTTACTAATGCTTGTGCTTACTAAACTCTGATACAGCGCAAAGACTGTGTGACTTTGCACCCTTAGTCTAAGCCTTAATTGATAGAGACTGTACAAAATTATACCATTCTGATGTGCTGACCCAGAGTCCCAGTTGGTATGATGGAGAGAGTTGTAGTTTTGCCACAGTGACCGTGATCTACCCTTTCACTCTCTTCTGGAAACAACACAACAGTGAACTGGGGGAAATGCTGCAGATGTAGGAAACTGGTCGTATCTTCCCCAGAACACACACCTGTGGATGTTAGTGTAAGCCTCACTGCCTGTCGGTGTTGTATGGAGGTGTCTGTGATTTTACAGCAAAATAACATGCAAAATAAAACGCTGTTCTTGAACATGTTGTTAAAGAAAAACAGATTCCCTTTACTTCAAGCGAGCTCTTAAACTTGGAGTAGCCTTTAGGATTAGGTTTAACTTTTCACTTTCTTTCAAGAGCCTATAACAAGGATTAGTCCAGGAATTAGGTAACCAGACAAGTATGACTACTCTACAGGAGCTTACTTGATAGCACCAAGAAATCTGGAACCTTCTGTACAATTAGGGGGTTGAGCTAGGCCAGAGACATGCTATACGTCAACTGACTATGCTGAAGGTCACTTGACTGACTTCTCGTGTACTTCTACTACATAGTTAAACTAACTACAGAACCTTTTGTAGTTTCTACCCTTTACCTTTGCTGTCACAGTTACCATTCTTGCTACAGGCTTTACAAAACCATTATTCCTTAGTGTTGTTTCAGAAAAGAATGACATTGTACATTTAGTAAAGTTTACAGTATTTACATAGTTTGTAAACTGTACACAGATGTTACAGATATTATACTGTTTTAACCCTGTCCCATCCAACATACTCCTTCTCTGGGATACCATACTTTTGTCTCAAGGTTCAGAGCTAGAGGCTGTTTACCACCATGCCCCTGGTTCAGGGGACAAAAGATCTTATGAAGAAGGTAGTAGTGAGGGAAGCGCTGAATGAGGATCCCACAATCCCCAATGAACAGATTAAGTTTCTAATGACGTTACTGGATCTCGTATTAACTAAAAATTATTCTAGATTTAATGATCAATACTACCTACAGCTACAGGGGACCTCGATGGGGTCTCCTTTAGCACCCAGTTACGCTAACCTGTTCATGACTTTTTTTGAAAGAGCTTTTATACTTCAATCCCCATATGCTTCCAAGATAAAAAATTGGTGGCGTTGTGTGGATGACATTTTTGTGCGTTGGACCAGTTCGGTAGAAGAATTACAAGAATTTTTGGTCTATTTAAATTCATGCCATCCTCTTATTCAATTTGAATTGACGATGGACCAAAATACAATACATTTTTTGGATGTCAAGATAGATAAAATAAATGAGAAGTTAGTAACCACAATGTTTAAAAAACCAACAGATCGAAATAATATATTGCATTGAGATAGCTATCATTCTCACCATACATTTAAGGGTATACCTAGAGGTCAATTTGTATGAGCCAGAAGAATTTGTTCAACAGAGGGTGAATGTATAAAAAATGTACAGTTTAATTGAAAAATTTGAAACACGGGGCTATAAAAGAGATCAATTGATTAAAACAGGAATGGAAATATTGTCAAAAAAACGGGAAGAATGTTTTCATGCAGAGAAAAAAATAGAGAAAAACAGATGTAATTTTGTGTCAACATATGACATACATGCCAATAGTATTCGACACATTCTAAATACAAATTGGCACATTTTAAAAACTGACAAAAAATATGGCATGTTGTTCTTAGAAAAACCCCGTTTCATCTACAAAAAAGGAAAGTCATTGAGTAATCATCTTATTAGATCAGACATCGGAGAACCTATTCTAAATAAACAAGAAAAAATAGTGACAGAAAGAAAGGGAACATTTCCTTGTTTATCATGCACAAATTGTTCTGCAATAGTGAAAGGGTCAAGTATTAATCATCCTATGAAAGGCACTTCGATACCCATTAAAGGTTATTTTACATGCGAAAGCCAAGGAGTAATATACCTATTAAAATGCCCGTGTGGCAAGGTTTACATTGGCCAAACGAGTAGAAAAATTAAGATATGTATTAGTGAGCACAAATCTGCCTGTAGAACCTTTAAAAATCGTATTGAACAAGAATATCTCCAAGAGAAAAAATTTGGCGAAACCACGGTAGCAAGACATTTTAATGAGATGAACCATCAGGTCAGTGACCTAAAATGGTGTGTGCTAGAAGAAGTACAAATAAATGAGACCACCTCGCTTAACATACAACTTTTAAAACGTGAGGCATACTGGATATTTACCATGGAATCACTGATACCAAATGAACTTAATGAAAGCTTTAGCTTAAAGTGTTATCTGTGAATGTATTTTTAATATGTAACTTTGTGTAAACATATGTTTTTAGCAGTTAATTGTCGATGGCTATAAATAGCCTGTTCTTTACCTAATGCGCATGCCTGAAGAAGAAGGGAATCCTTCGAAACGTAACATCAGTGAGCTTCCGTACATCCAGCAGTACGGCTGTGCTGCATCACTCTCTGCCAAACTTTGGATTTGCACGTCTATGTGAAACAGATTTTTTTTGGGAACTCCTTTGGACTCTATCAAAATCTAATAAGGTACTCTTTTTGTACTTACTAGCCATTCTTACGGTGTTGTAATGCTATTTTTTATACTGGTAAAGCACATTTTGATATGCAAACTTCTGGCTGATTTTTACTATGGCTGCATAGGAGGCAATTGAGAGGAACCTCAGCCCAGGAGCTACAAACGGGAATACACCTGAAACAAAGGTTGTTGACTTTCTATATATAACAAGCTTATAACAAGCTTTGCAAAACCATTACTCCTTAGTGTTGTTTCAGAAAAGAATGACATTGTACATTTAGTAAAGTATACAGTATTTACATAGTTTGTAAATTCTACACAAATGTTACAGATATAACACTGTTTTAACCCTGTCCCATCCAACATACTCCTACTCTGGGATACCATACTTTTGTCTCAAGGTTCAGAGCTAGAGGCTGTTTACCACCATGCCCCTGGTTCAGGGGACAAAAGACTAAAACCGTCTGTTGCAATCACTGCATCAGAGCCAGCTGCAATGTTGTAGTAAGACTGTGCCTATATGTGACATCTACTGAACATTATAAACTTGTATACATGTTTTTTGTAATTGCCAAACTTGAAGTGTATCTTCTTAGAAATAAACCTGCATATTTGTCACTGTGTCATCTCTATAGAGAGGTGTTTACCCTTAGGGCTCTTACAATATTACACATGTAGCAAAGATAAACTTGACAGATAACTCACCATGATATCACTTTAACAAATGATATTTCAACTTTTTTCAATGCTTTTCAGTGGCTTTTGTGGTGATCTAAGAGCAGATAACATGAATAGCCATGATATTATGGTCAAGCTAAACTTTGCTCCGTCCGTATCTTTAGCCGGTTAGTGTCCTGCACACAAAGGGGATAATATAACCAGATCTGCTGGACCCAAGCCATACAATTTTGAAGCTTGTTACCCAAAAGCCCCTTTTTGTTCCTTGTCATTTTGTATAGAGCTGTAACAGAACTAATTGTAATAGTCAGTTCACAATATCTGATTTGGCCAAAAGGTGAAATACCCAGTCGATTCATTTGCTATGCATGGATGACTTGGAAATAAAGATGGGCGAATCGATTCTAACGAAGTGGAATTCGTTTAGAATTTCAGGAAAACTTCGGTTCTGAACGAAGTCGAAGTTTGGGGGTACTTGGGGTGAACGAAGTGTGCTTTTGATTGATAAAATGGCTGCAAGCACATGGCGCTACATAGGGCAAAGCACTCTGGGAGGAAAAAGGCATAGCCTGCATGACATGTGCAGAGATGAAGCCAATCAAAAGACCGGCGGGATTCTGTGACGTCACCGCACTATATAAGTCCGGGCGCAACGCCGGAGCTCACACTCCTCGCACTGTACTGATCAGGGAAGGTGCTGCCGCGGCTGATTGTGATAACTCTCACTGAAGAACTGATTTTTATACAGCGATTTTTGTGGGGTGTCTCAGCTTGTCTCAGAAACTGTTCTCTTAATGTTCTATTTCTGATTATTTTGGGTGTTGGATCTGAAATCCAGTGTGCGCCACTGCAGCTGCATATACATTCAATATCCAAGTGGGATCTAAGCCAGTTCCGTTGTATTTTATTTAAAGAAACAGCGTTTTTACAATACAAATACACTTCAATTTTTGGCTGCTCAATTCTATTGCGCAATTTACATCCAGGGTTAATTAAGCGTTGTTTTGCTGGTGTGCTGACCCCAAGAAACCGTCATTTTCAACGCCAAAATATATAAATTTTTCCTGTAGCATAATTCACAAGCGAAGGTTAATTACAATTTTATCTCTGTAACGAATGCTGGTAGTGGATCCGCTGGACCACCGCAAGCGATGGTGTAAGCCGTACCAGGGGGCGGAATCTAAGTAGAACCCGGTTTTCACCAGAGCCCGCCGCAAAGCGGATGGACTTGCTGCGGCGGAGAACACCGGTCGCCCCACTGGCGTGACTTGCTTGCGGTGGCAGCCAAGGCAGTGCGCAATACAGAAACGTGTGACGTAGGCGAAGTCGGGGACAGGCCCAAAAGGTCAAGGCAGGGGCGGCAACGGTTCGTGGTCAGACACAGGAGCGAAAAAGGTTCGGTACACGAAAATCAGGCAAGGAGGGAGAAGAAGCTTTCTCTAAAAGCATACGGCACAAAGATCGGCAAAGGTGACCCGGGAAAGGGAAAGGGGGTTTTAAATAGGGTCCCCGCAGCCTAACCAATAATGGGGGTACTGCCCTATAAATCCCCGAGGCCGAAGCACGCGCGCC
>JAODAL010064342.1:0-18770 GCA_025379985.1 Phyllomedusa bahiana
TGAACCACATGCCCTTGACACAAAGTTATCTCAGCTTTTTAAATGGCTTTTGTTGTGATAGACTATCAAATAACACGTGAAGTAAGAGATCACTGCCAAATGAACTTTGCTACAGCCATACTTCAGAAGACCACAATGTATACCACAGGGTAAGTTTCAGTTGGATGCATCACCTATACAGTCCCCTATAAGACAGGTCTTTGGACAGAAAATACCTAGTACAGTTCTGTTCCACTCCTGTAGCCACCTGGTTTTGATTTCTGGGTATTTTGGCTAGGGAAGCTCCCTTAAAGGGGTTTTGCCAAAAAGGCATTGCATGCCTGGTTTATCCAGCTTCAGCTCTCAGTGTGTTCAAAAGGTGGCATGTATGATTTGTTTGAACGGCATATCATGTGACTCAGCAGGCTTGACATCACCATGCTTTTTTCCACAGTGTGCTCACTCTAGTTTGACAAAGGTCTGTTTATGTAAAGAGCTGTGAGCAGCTACATGGTAGCCAAGTGGCTAGCATTTCTGCCTTCCAATATATTGGTCCTAGGTTCAAATCCTTGCAGGAACCAAACACATGGATTTTTTTTTTCAATGCACATACCTGATTGAGGTTTCTTTTTATTTATGTGCACTGTTTGACTAATTTCTAAGGAATACAAAGGACAGGAGTAGAATGACAGCACCTGGGGTTCACTCACTCAGCAATGAGTGTATGATTACTAGGCCGGGAATACAGTAGACTGACAGTAGTTGCCTGAGAGGAGAGGTGATGTCCGAGCATGTGCGGCCAGGACTGAGGAGCTATCGTCACTGGTTGTATCCCTTAGAGATGATTCTACACTATGGATCACTAAGGTAACAACTAAAACAAAAACGCTACAGAATTATTAAATGATGATGAAAGGTGAAAATGTTTAATTTGCCAGCTTCCCACGTCAATTTTACTTCATAGCAAAACCACTTTAAAGACATTTTGCCACTTCTGAAAATCCCATCTGAGGCCAATTTATAGCTTACAACGAGATCGAAAGATGGCTGTGCTCATGCATTTCTCCCCATTCATTTCTATGGGCGCTCCGAATAAAGCCAACAAGTATGCTTAGGTTTATTAAGAACACCAATAGACATGAAAGGGGAAGAACTACACAAGCGTGGTCATCAGCCCATTTTCTGAGGCCAGCTAATAGTCGGCCACCAACAGCCTTTAATGTAACTGTTCCCATACATGGACAATGATGTCACTAAAGCTTCCTCGGAGTCCCCCATAGAGCATCAGGATTTAGAGGGAAGCCTCCTGGCACAGTCCATGGACACAGCAGCCTGGCTCCAAACTCTCAAGCCTTTTCTGCGGCGTTATCTCCAACTTCAGCTGCATACTGTTCAGAAATCATAGGTAGGCTAGATAATATACATATCCATCCATTCAAAAAAATATACTTTTCACACATACAATCAGGGCTGTGGAGTCGGCAAGCTGAAGCTCCGACTCCGACTCCTCAATTTCCCAAACCTCCGACTCCGGACTCCCTCATACATGGCGCATGTTTAAGTGATAACTTTACTGTAGTAAAATGGTAACATCAGGCTGTTTTATCACCTTATGATACAATAATCAAGCTATTTAGGTAGAACAGACACTGATAAGCAAAAGGGTAACAATATTTTTGATCTTTGAACACTTGTGGGTAGAGTTGAAGAAAAAGCTGTATTTGTATCCAAGTCCAGTCCTGCACCAACATTGGAATGTGTAGAAGAGTACCTGGGATCAGATTTGGTTAAGATATGCTTGAATCTGATCCAGAGCCCAGAAGGATTCAGGCAGTATTGAAAACCAAAAGGTGGATTTCCCAAATACTAACAAAATAATAAAAATTAACAAAACTGTAACTAAGCAGATGCTAAATACTTGCAAGTCAAATTTATGTATAAGATAGGAAAGATAACTGTATATAAAATTATAGTAGCCTCATGTACAAAGCTGTAGTGGATGGTAAGATATGGAGCCTGAAAGTCACAAGTTCAAAACATTGTTACCATTTTGCTTGTCAGTGTAAAATATATTTATTGGATGTGACTTTAGGGCAGTGTTCACACGGCTTATTTAACCCCTTCACGACCCTGGGCATATGAGTACGTCCCAGGGCTGCTAAGGGGCTTTGCAGGGGGATCGCTCCGCGACCCCCCCACACATCCGCCGGGTGTTAGCGGCAAACCGCCGCTAACACCCGGCAGTAACAGCGCCGGCGGGTGGCTCCGCCCCCTGGCGTCGTTTACCCATCAGACACCGCGGCAAAGATGGCCGCGGCGCCTGTAATTAACGCCAATCGGTGCCCGCGCACCGATCGGTACGGTCATCGGCACCGGCGCAGCTATGCCGATCCGACGACCAGGCATGGTGGTGGGGAGCCTTGTGAAGGCTCCCGTCACTTACCCTGGCCGGTTTGCCCCACTTCCGTCTGCAGACAGGAAGTGGGGAAACCGCCATCTTTGTACACCCTAATGCATTGCCTATGCAATGCATTAGGTTGCATTAACAATCGTGCCCCCTAGTGGTCAAGCACCATAGGGGGACTAAATGTTACAGCTAAAAAAAAATAAATAAATAAAGTTTTAAAGTACAAAAAAAAAAGTATTAAAAGTTCAAATCACCCCCCTTTCCCCATTTTACAAATAAAATCATTAAAATAATAAAAAAGTTACACATATTTGGTATCGCCGCGTCCGAAAAAGTCTGATCTATAAAAATATAACATCATTTATCCCGTACGATGAACACCGTAGAAGAAAAAAAATTCCAAAATTGCGTTTTTTGGTCATTTTACGTCACTCAAAAAATGGAATAAAAATGATCCAAAAAGTTGCATGCATTCCAAACTACTAGCGATAAAAAGTACACTTCAGCCCGCAAAAAATGCCCCCTCACTGACGTCCGTAGGTGTTAGTACCAAAAAGTTATTGGTCGCACAAACTGGCGCCGCAGCGCACATTTCAAAAATAGAGAATGTTTGGATTTTTTTACTGCACCAAAACATAATGGGAACCCTACATGTTTGGTATGGGCGGATGCGTATCAGCCTCGTTGAATACGGATAGCACATTATTTTTACCGAAGATTGAACACCGTAAAATCAAAAAACCGGCATGGCGAAAATACGTTTTTTTCACAATCTGTCCCACTTGGAATTTTTTTGCGGTTTCCCAGTATATTCTATAGTATAGTGAATAACACCATTAGAAAGTACATATTGTCCCGCAAAATAAAAGCCCTCATGTGTCTATGTAGGTGGAAAAATAAAGTTATGGCTTTCAAAAGGCGAGGAAGGAAAATCGAACGTGTCGCAAAAAAAAACCCCCGGGTCCTGAAGGGGTTAAGCCGTAATTGCGGGACGGATTTCGCCCGCAGTTACGGCTTGAATAAGGGGAGGGGCGGGGGCGCGGCAGGGGAGCTGCTCGCCGGCCCCATAGACATTGCATTATTCACGGCGCGTACGCGCCGTAAATAATGTGCATGTCACTTTCTCCCCTCGTGGCGGATTCGCCGAGCGGGGAGGAGCGACGGAATCCACAGTTCTCTATGAGAACTGTGGATTACCGTAGTTACAGGGACGGATTGGAGCCGTACTGCAGCGCAAATACGGCCCGCAGTACGGCTCCAATCAGTCCCAAAATAAACCGTGTGAACGAGGCCTAGGACACAAAAAATTGTAAATATGCAAAACACTGCAGGAACATTTGTGGAGTCTCTGAATTTGTTCTGAGAAATGGTATTGCCTCCATCAGATCCTGCATACATGACCTCACATCTGATCTCATTATTTCCAGGCTAGAGAACGGCCTCTCTACACTAACATGGGTTGGGCGCAAAGCGGTGACCACAGGGGCAACCTCTATAACAATGTTGGCGTATAAAGGAATTGCCTCAGCCACAGTCAGTTTTGATGAATGGTTGAACTCTTCTACTTCTTTGAAAGCAGGTGAAAAATTTAGCTAAAATCTGTTTGCCATGGGAGCGGAATCTTTGCCTGCTCCATGTCATCAATTACACTCCTCATATGATGAGGCTGAAGATATGGGAGCAGTAGCACTGGCCGGACCCAATTCCTCTTGCTCTTTGCACCGCATCAAACTAACTGGACCAATTTATTATATATTTTGGGAGTCGGAGACGGTCCATTTTATGACGACTCCTGCAAAATAGCCTCCGACTCCACAGCCCTGCATACAGTGAATAAAAACTTCAGTTATCGTCCATTAAATCTACAGCGACGTATGTTAACAATCACTCAGAGCTGTCAGTACGTACATTACTGAACCAAGCAGCAGCGACGTTTCAGAAGTCCAAAAGTAGTGACTGATGAAACATCGCTGTTGATTGGTTCAGTAATGTACGTACTGGCAGCTCTGAGTGATTGTTAACATACGCCGCTGTAGATTTAATGGACGATAACTGAAGTTGGGGCAAGAAGACGGATATACAACAGGTTCCTATTTCACTAACAATGTTTTTCTTCACTGTGTGTTTAAAAATGTATTTCTCAAATTGGTTATGTGCTAACAGAAATATTTTTATCTAGCCTATGTGTGATTTATGAACTGCACATCGTTCCCCCCAAACTGGGGCATATGGCAGGTACAGACTGTGAACCCCCAAAAAGCCAGCTGACAGATTGTCAGCTTTCCCAGGTGTCAGCATGGGGATGCTTAGGTGCAGACGGTCTCTATAAGTCACTAGAGATACCAAGTGGGGGGCCCTGGTAGAGCAGTGTTCCTCACCCACTGGATTCCATTAGAAAAAACCGTACAGTGATCACTCAAGGTACAATGGCCTCAGGGTATAGTATTTTTACCATACAATGGTCTTTCCTGGAACATTGTATCTTGATACCACACTCACAATACAACGTCACAGACACTGTCAATCTACGGTTCATGTGATTTAAGCAATTATTATGAACATTTTACCTGTAAGACATCTGTATTAGAGCAGTGCATAAAGTGATTGGTCTAGAATAGGGGTGTCAAACTGCCGGCCCTCCAGCTGTTGGGAAACTACAACTCTCATCATGCCTACTGTTATAGATTATAAAAATGCATGATGGGAGTTGTAGTTTCCCAACAGCTGGAGGGCCGGCAGTTTGACACCTGTGGTCTAGAAGCCAACTTTTACAGTACAGTACTACATGTCCTGTACTGCTCTTACATGTATTAGTGAGGTGTATGCAGTGATTGGCAGCCTAGTAGCCTCTCTACAGTGCAGTACTACATGTCCTGTACTGCTCTTACATGTATTAGTGAAGTACATGCAGTGATTGGCGGCCTAGTAGCCTCTCTAAAGTACAGTGTGGTACATGTCCTGTACTGCTCTTACATGTATTAGTGAGGTGCATGCAGTGATTGGCGGTCTAGTAGCCTCTCTAAAGTACAATGCGGTACTACATGTCCTGTACTGCTCTTACAAGCATAAGTGAAGTACATGCAGTGATTGGTGATCTCGTAGTGCCTCTCTACAGTACAGTGTGGTACTACATTTCCTGTACTGTTTTTAAATTTATTAGTGACGTACGTGCAGTGATTGTTGATCTAATAGTACCTCTCTAAAGTACAGTGCTGTACTACATGTCCTGTACTGCTCTTACATGTATTAGTGAAGTACGTGCAGTGATTGGTGATCTAATAGTACCTCTCTACAGTACAGTGCGGTACTACATGTCCTGTACTGCTTTTACATGTATTAGTGACGTAAGTGCAGTGATTGGTGATCGAATAGTACCTCTCTACAGTACAGTGCGGTACTACATGTCCTGTACTGCTTTTACATGTATTAGTGAAGTACGTGCAGTGATTGGTGATCTAATAGTACCTCTCTACAGTACAGTGCGGTTCTACATGTCCTGTACTGCTCTTACATGTATTAGCGAGGTGCATGCAGTGATTGGTGATCTAGAAGCGCCTCTCTACAGTGCGGTACTACTTGTCCTGTACTGCTCTTACAAGCATTAATGAAGTACCTGCAGTGATTGGTGATCTAGTATTGCCTCTCTACAGTACAGTGCGGTACTACATGTCCTGTACTGCTTTTACATGTATTAGTGAGGTACATGCAGTGATTGGAGGTCTAGTAGTGCCTCTATTAGTACGCTGCAGTCCTACATGTCCTGTACTGCCCTTACATGTATTAGTGAGGTGCATGCAGTGATTGGTGATCTAGTAGTGCCTCTCTACAGTACAGTGTGGTACTACATCTCCTGTACTGCTCTTACATGTATTAGCAAGGTGCATGCAGTGATTGGTGATCTAGTAGTGCCTCTCTACAGTACAGTGTGGTACTACATGCCCTGTACTGCTCTTACATGTATTAGTGAAATACATGCAGTGATTGGTGTTATAGTAGCACCTCTCTACAGTACAGTGCAGTGTTACATGTCCTGTAGTGCTCTTACAAGTATTAGTTAGATACATATAGTGATTGGTGGCAGAGTAGTGCCTCTCTACAGTACAGTGCGTACTACATGTTCTGTACTGCTCTTACATGTATTAGTGAGGTGCATGCAGTGATTGGTGGTCTGGTAGCGCCTCTCTACAGTACAGTGCAAGTACTACATGTCCTGTACTGTTTTGTTGTATATTAATGAGGTGTATGCAGTGATTGGTGGTCTAGCAGCTTCTCTCTACAGTACAGTGCGGTACTACATGTCCTGTACTGCTCTTGTATGTATTAGTGCAGTACATGCAGTGACTTTGGAGGTCTAGTAGCGCCTCTCTACAGTACAGTGCGATACTACATGTCCTGTACTGCTCTTACATGTATTAGTGAGGTACATGCAGTGGTTGGAGGTCTAGTAGCGCTTCTCTACAGTACAGTACTAAATGTCCTGTACAGCTCTAAACATGTATTAGTAAGTTACATACAGTGATTGGTGGTTTATAGCACCTCTCTACAGTTCAGTGCAGTACTACATGTCCTGTACTGCTCTTACATGTATTAGTGAGGTGCATGCAGTGATTGGAGGTCTAGTAGTGCCTCTATTAGTACAGTGCAGTACTACATGTCCTGTACTGCCCTTACATGTATAAGTGAGGTGCATGCAGTGATTGGCAGTCTAGTACCGCCTCTCTAGAGTACAGTGCAATACTACATGTCCAGTACTGCTCTCAGGACAAGGTATTCTGGTGCCCTAGGCAAATAAGGCACAAAGCATCCCTAAATGGAAAATTCAGCCCTCTCCATGACTCCTCATGCCCCCTTTTCTGCCTGGGATGAAGTGGCGCCCTAGGTGGTCGCCTACCCATCGTCTTGGCCCTGACTGCTCTTACATGTATTAGTGAAGTGCATGCAGTGATTGGTGGTCTAGTAGCCTCTCTACAGTACAGTGCTACATGTCCTGTACTGCTCTTACAGGCATTAGTGAGGTGTATGCAGTGATTGGTGGTCTAGTAGTGCCTCTCTACAGTACAGTGCGGTACTACATGCCCTGTACTGCTCTTACATGTATTAGTGAAGTGCATGCAGTGATTGATCTAGTAGCCTCTCTACAGTACAATGCGGTACTACATGCCCTGTATTGCTCTTACATGTATTAGTGAAGTGCATGCAGTGATTGGTGGTCTAGTAGCCCCTCTCTACAGTACAGTGCGGTTCTACATGTCCTTTACTTCTCTTACATATATAAGGGAGGTGCATGCAGTGATTGGTGGTCTAGTTACGCCTCTCTACAGTACAGTGCGGTTCTACATGTCCTGTACTGCTCTTACATGTATTAGTGAAGTGCATGCAGTGATTGGTGGTCTAGTAGCCTCTCTACAGTACAGTGCGGTACTACATGCCCTGTACTGCTCTTTACATGTATTAGTGAAGTGCATGCAGTGATTGGTGGTCTAGTAGCCCCTCTCTACAGTACAGTGCGGTTCTACATGTCCTGTACGGCTCTTTACATGTCCCAGGATGAGCAGCTCCTTTGGGTACCAGGTGAGGGCCATATTTTATTTTTCTGGCACACTGTGTATTAAATACATGACCCAAAGAAGTTCCTATCCTCACCATAGAAAGTGATTTCCAGCAGCTTTCTCCTATGTGCAAGGTCTTGCTTCATCTGCTTCAATTCCTGTAATCAGCATTATGTTGGGGACATTTTGAGACTTCAGAACTTATTACCAGTTTTCTATAGTTATAGTCCCACCACCAATCAATCTTGTATGCTGAGGGATCACTGTATATGTTCAGATATACTTTGTTTTACAAAGCTCTGCAGGTGCGTGGTCTTCTTGTTTGTGGTTTACTGCTGTACACTGCCCATCTCTCATAGACACCTTTGACATGTACAGCACTATCCTAGCGTCATGGGAACTAAGCCCTGCTATACAGCACCACAGGTAATCACTATAGACTACTGTCATACACGCCTGGGCACTTCTACTGCGCATGGACGTTCTAGGGACTGGCATAGCAATGGTTAACAGGGGTTCAGAGCTGTGAGTGACGGATGTCGGGTGGGTGTCATACCTTGCACGAGCGTCGATACCAGACCCGTTCACAGCTCTAGCGCGTATCCCGGAACCGAGCAGCACTACACAATTCCCGGGTCTTGATTGCTCCGCCCACTTTCCACTCTGCAGCCAATAGAGGTTCCGCTTTCAGTTGACCAATAGCTGTACGACATTGCAGAACTCGGCTCTCTATTGGGCGGGGCTTGAAGGGCTGAGTCTAGAGCAGGAGCAGCAGCGCGCGTCATGTGCGGCCCGGCCAGGCCCCGCCCCCTCCCCGCGCTGTAAGTAAAGTTTAACCCCGTTGCTTTACATACAAAGATTCAGTCTCCTTACTTAGGTAAAAGCTGCTGCACGAACGGAGCAGTCGCCCCTCCTCCTCCCTCTGGCTGCCTGGTGAAGTTGTCTAATGAAATCAGTGAGTCCCGCCCTGTGGGCGGAGCGTCACTGATCTGCCGGCAGCCAGAGGGAGGAGGGGGGGCGACTGCTCCGTTCGTGCAGCAGCTTTTACCTAAGTAAGGAGACTGAATCTTTGTAATGTAAAGCAATGGTGTTAAAACTTTACATTTGGGGGCCCCAGTGAAGGCCTCAGAGATTTAGGGGCCCCAGTGAAGGCCTCAGAGATTTAGGGGCCCCAGTGAAGGTCCCAGAGATTTGGGGACCCCAGTGAAGGCCCGAGTGATTTGGGGGCCCCAGGGAAGGCCCCGGGGAGTTGGGGGCCCCACTGAAGGCCCCCGGGATTTGGGGGGGGTCCCAGGGACGGCCCCAGGGATTTGGGGCCCCAGTGAAGGCCCCAGGGATTTGGGGGCCCCAGTGAAGGCCCCAGAGATTTGAGGTCCCCATTTGGGGGCACCACTGAAGGCCCCAGAGATTTGGGGGGCCCCAGTGAAGGCCCCAGGGATTTGGGGGCACCACTGAAGGCCCCGGGGATTTGGGGCCCCAGTGAAGGCCCCAGAGATTTGGGGGCCCCAGTGATTTGGGGCTCCAGTGAAGGCCCCAGAGATTTGGCCCCAGTGAAGGCCCCGGGGATTTGGGGGTCCCACTGAAGGCCCCGGGGATTTGGGGACCCCAGTGAAGGCCCCAAAGATTTGGGGACCCCAGTGAAGGCCCCAGGGATTTGGGGGTCCCACTGAAGGCCCCAGAGATTTGGGGGCCCCAGTTTAGGCTCCAGAGATTTGGGGGCCCCAGTGAAGGCCCCAGGGATTTGGGGGCGTCACTGAAGGCCCCGGGGATTTGGGGGCCCCAGAGAAGGCCCAAGAGATTTGGGGGCCCCACTGAAAGCCCCAAGGATTTGGGGGCGCCACTGAAGGCCCCGGGATTTGGGGGCCCCAGTAATGGCCCCGGGGATTTGGGGCCCAGTGAAGGCCCCAGTGATTTGGGGCCCCGGGGATTTGGGGATCCCAGTGAAGGCCCCAAAGAATTGGGGGCCCCAGTGAAGGCCCCAGAGATTTGGGGGCCCCAGTTTAGGCCCCAGTGATTTGGGGGCCCCAGTGAAGACCCCAGAGATTTGGGGGCCCCAGTTTAGGCCCCAGTGATTTGGGGGCCCCAGTTTAGGCCCCAGAGATTTGGGGGCGCCACTGAAGGCCCCGGGGATTTGGGGGCCCCAGAGATTTGGGGGCCCCAGTGAAGGCCCCAGAGATTTGGGGACCTCAGTGAATGCCCTGGGGATTTGGGGGCCCCAGTGAAGGCCCCAGAGATTTGGGGGCCCCAGTGAATGCCCCGGGGATTTGGGGGCGCCACTGAAGGCCCCAGGGATTTGGGGGCGCCACTGAAGGCCCCGGGGATTTGGGGGCCCCAGTTTAGGCCCCAGAGATTTGGGGGCCCCAGTTTAGGCCCCAGAGATTTGGGGGCCCCAGTGAAGGCCCCTGGGATTTGTGGGTCCCACTGAAGGCCCCAGGGATTTGGGGGACCCACTGAAGGCCCCGGGGATTTGGGGGACCCACGGGAGCCCCCGGGGGTTTGGGGGCCCCAGTGAAGGCCCCGGGTGGGGCGCCACTGAAGGCCCCGGGAATTTGGGGACCCCAGTGAAGGCCCCAGAGATTTGGGGGCGCCAGTGAAGGGCCCAGGGATTTGGGGGCCCCGGGGATTTGGGGGCCCCACTGAAGGCCCCGGGGATTTGGGGGCCCCAGTGAAGGCCCCAGAGATTTGGGGGCCCCAGTGAAGGCCCCAGGGATTTGGGGGCCCCAGGGATTTGTGGGCCCCACTGAAGGCCCTGGGGATTTGGGGACCCCAGTGAAGGCCCCTAAGATTTGGGGGCCCCAGTGTTTTGGGGGCCTCAGTGAAGGCCCCAGAGATTGGGGGGCCCCAGTGGAGGCACCGGGGATTTGGGGGCCCCACTGAAGTCCCCAGGGATATGGGGGCCCCACTGAAGGCCCCAGGGATTTGAGGGCCCCAGTGAAGGCCCCAGGAATTTGGGGGCCCCAGTAAAGGCCCCAGAGATTTGGGGGCCCCACTGAAGGCCCCGGGGATTTGGGGGCCCCACTGAAGGCCCCGGGGATTTAGGGGCCCCAGTGAAGGCCCCAGAGATTTGGGGGCCCCAGCGATTTGGGGGCCCCACTGAAGGCCTCGGAGATTTGGGGGCCCCACTGAAGGCCCCTGGGATATGTGGGCCCCATTTAAGGAACCTAATATTTGTGGGGCCCTGCAAATCCCAGGGGCCTTGAGCGGGCCATTCAAGGTCCCTGGGATTTGTGGGACCCCTCACTGGACCTGTGGGGCCCCACACGGCTGAGGGAGAGGAGGCCCTTGAATGAGCCCCACACAGCAGGGGGAGGTAGGGAAACTTGAGTGGGGTCCCACTCAAGTTTCCCTCCATGTGGGATACCACTCAAGTTCTCCCTCTACCAACAAGGGGCCTATTACCTGGCTATCTACCTACGAGGGACCCTATAAAACTAACGACCAGTGCACCAAAGGGGTAATTATTACTTTTTGGGGCACTATGGATGGGGAGTTTGTACATAAGGGGTTCTGCAGGGAGATGTCCTCATGGTGGCCTGGACCAGAAAGAGAAGAAAAGGGAACGTGAATGACTTGTCAGATGTCACCTGTGAGTCACTAAATGTAACTGCACTGTAATCACTTATATCTGCCACTATGGGACACATGTATGAAAACTGTCTAGATGTAGGACTTTCTTTTTTGCCCATAGAAACCAATCAGAGCTCCACTTTCATTTTATATAGTGCTCTGAAAAAATAACGCTGGGAACGCTGATTGGTTGCTATGGGCTCTGATTGGTTGCTATGGGCAACAAAGTGAGATTTAGACCTATACAGTTTTCATGCATTTCCCCCTATATGGTCACAGTATGGTGGTAATATTGGTGTTATTGCATTGGATTATATTCAGTAACAGTATTGTGGCATTATTCTGCATCTCTATAGTGGAACTATGTGGTGATGATGTTGTGGTATTACTTTGTCTTTGTATATAGTTGTTATTGGTAATATCGGCCTTAGTATACTGGTTTAGTCAGTAACATTATAGTGGTATTAGTCACCATACATAGTGATATGTGGCGGTATTGTATTAATTGGTCTTTTGTCTGGTTATATTGGTCTTGGTATGCTGGTTTGGTCAGTATATCGTGGTGACATGTGGTATTTGCTGGCCCTTGTATACATACTGACCCACACAATATAGATAAACTGTATGCTGGAAAATTCAACAAGAACTCAATCCAAAGACAATGGCGCAATTGCATCTTTTTTTTTCTGGGGTTGGGTTGCAGGACGTGGTTGGTAGGGGCGGGGCAATGGGGTTGATAGAGGCGGGATTAACAGGGGGCCCCCAGAGCTTTGGCTGTAGGGGGCCCTGAAATTTCTGATGGCGACCCTGCATGTGGGCACACGGTGTCATTACCTCACTGTGTAGTCATAGCGCTGATATCCTATGTGTAATTGCACTTGTGCAGTAACCCGTTGTCACGTCAGCGTCGGGCCGGCTAAGGTGTGGGAACCCCTGTGCTGTTCTCTACTGATTTTTTTTCTCGCAAACTTGTCCCGCCAGTTGTGATTTTAGTGCTGCTTCCAAAATGTTCCAGTTTTGTCTGTGCATTTTGGCAGTCAGAGTCATACAGAGCTGCGAGGCCATGTTCACCACGTATGTTGTAACGACTATTTCATGGGAGAAACTCGTTTGTGGCAATGTCTTCATGCACCTTTCCTTTCTTTTGTGTGTAATTGTGAAAAAAAACTAGATTTTGCCCATCAAAAAGACTGGGCGACATCTATGAATTCACGTGCGCCATTTTTGTAACTTGCCACCAACACACCAGTTCTAAATAGATATAGAGCAGTGTAAAATACGACAGTATGAATGAAAGTGTTATGTGCCAAACTTTGTATAGCATTTCCGCATCGAATTTCTAGGTGCATTAAAATGTGTCGTGCTAGCGTTTTTTGGCGCGATATACAGCAAAACAATACCGCATGCAAATTCATAGATGTCACTCAATGTGTGAACCTGGACTGAGGCACACTTCCTATTTTGGATAGATGTGTAGTGGAGCTGAGGTGATCTAGAGGCACCTCCTGTCCTGTGGGCAATGGGTATCACCCAGCTTTCCAGGATGCTGAATAAGGTATCCAGCCTATATGTATGTGTGTTATGTTTGTTTATTTACAGGTTCCCTTTTTTGACTATGTCTGATTCGGTGGACTACGTCGGATCAACCTTGGATATATTTTTTTTTCAAATAAAATGGTTTAAGAGGGCTGGTGTTGGTGAGTGTTTATTTAAATAAAAAAAAATTTGTGCAATTTGTGGTTTGTTTTTTTTATTCCATATAATTTCAGTGATAGTAATGGAGGTGTCTGACCATCGCCTCTTCATTACTATCGCTTGGGCTTGGTGTCAGCAAGTGGTGTTTCTTGTTGCCCAAAGCTGGCACTAACCCCATGTCACTATTACCCCATTACCAAATAAATCTAAAAATACCAGCCTGCAGCCTCCCCAGAAGCGGATCATCACATTAGAGGGTCCACTTCTGAGAGTTACCAGCTCTTCCCTGGTGAGTTAGGTACTGGGGTAATAGTGACACGGGGTTAGGGTCAGCCTTGGGGTGACAAAAACTACTGCTGGCTGACACCAAGCCCGAGTGCTAGTAATGGAGAGGTGTCTGTCAGATACCACCATTACTAAAACTGGAATTAAATGGGTAACAAAAACACAAATTGCACAGAAAACTTTTATTTAAATAAACACTCTCTGACATCAGCCCTTTTATTAAAGAAATCAATCCAACGTTGGTCCAACATAATCTAATGAGTCCGAAATAGTCCAAAGGGGAAATCTGTATGAATATAAGTACATTAAAAAAAAACATGACAGTACAAAACTCCATCTCCTCTACCCTCTGAAGATCATTCCTGCAACTGATATTCTGGGGGTGCAGGGTACGGAGTTCCACCTGCACAATATGATTCTGGGGAGTGCAGGCACAGCCACAGCACAATCTACAGGGTGAGGGTCTTATGCTCCCCCAAAGAGATTGTAAGCTGTGCTCTGTACTCATCTCTCCCACCACTCTCCATCATTGTGTTATGCATCCTAGTGCCAACACAAAATACAACCCCCCATCACCTCTCTGTCTAATACCCTATAGTCCTCTCACCTCCACCTATCACCCCATAACCTTCCCACCTATTACCCCATAGTCCAATCACCTTCACCTATCACTCTACCTATCGTTCCATATCCTTTCCACCTACACCTGTCACCCCCATAACCTCTACACCTATCACACCATGTCGAGTTTGTACAGAGATGGTTACAGGTAGGGAAGTGCTGAAAAAATTTGAATTTTAAGATATTTGTGTGGTAAATTTTGCAGGGACGAGTCGTGGTCAGAAGAAGTCATCTGGACAGGATGGAGAAGAA
The DNA here is from genome assembly GCA_025379985.1 of Phyllomedusa bahiana. Taxonomy (NCBI): domain Eukaryota; kingdom Metazoa; phylum Chordata; class Amphibia; order Anura; family Hylidae; genus Phyllomedusa; species Phyllomedusa bahiana. Next base: position 14,356 of record JAODAL010064342.1, read on the forward strand.
AAGCGAAAGATAACAATTCCAGTCACAGGAGACGTCTCCATTGAGTCCCTAGATATCACTGCATGGTAGTCACTTAAATGTCTGCAGAGCCTGTGTACACTAGTATATAAAAAACTACAAAGCCACACTTACAGCTCAATGGCTGGTGGATGCACTAAATACCAGCAGCGGGCGTCTCTGGCCCTTGTGCTGCATGGTAAAAGATAGCAGGTGCATACTATTGATCCTTGGCTAACGAAAATAAAGAAATAAAAATGAATTTATTGAATTAATTATTTTTTTCTTAACCCCCATATTATTGTTCATTTTATATACAGATCAGTACAACTTCAGGAGTCTTATCATTTGATTTCGGCCATGTACAGTTTTATTATAGATTGCATTAGAAAACCCATAAGAGCGTTGCTCGCTCTCCCATTGGTCCAAATAACTGCGCCTCTTTTAAATTAGCCAATCACAAACAGAGATCGCTCTACATTTCTTTTCCCCATAGAACTCTATGAGAAGGTAGCTCAGCCGCTGATTGGCTAAGCTGGACGAGCCCCTCTTCTCCCCAACCAATCACAGTACTAGAATATTTCCCATAGACAGTAATAACTTTTAGGGCGCCCTTCTATCGCGCCCTTCTTTCTCCATTCGAAATAGATGCACTACATATGATTGGTGGATTCATATCTGCCATCTGGGCTCAACCAATCAGCTCTTTTCTGCATTTTTACTGTATTTTGAACTGTCCCGCCTTTGATTTTGATTGGTCCATACTTCTCCATAGGTTAAAATGGGTCACTGTCGCTCCTATTCTGATTGGCTGGTTTCTACCGACCAATGAGAAGCGCGTACAGAATTTGAATTACTGTATTTCCCGGCAATTTCCAAGATCCTAATTCCTAATGTAGCTCCGTTCTAGATTTTTGGAAAGTGATTTTTTTCTTTTATTTCTTTTTTTAAGGTTTGAGCTCTTTTTATGATAATGTTTTACACCTAATAAAAGCGATTTTTTTGGAATCATACTCCATGCCGCATGGAGCTGAGAGCCGAGATTTCTGTTGCGATCTTCTGTTTCCTTTCATGTTCCGTTCTCGCTTCACTTCGCCTCCGCTGGATCATTTAGACCAGAATCAACTAGGTCTGACTGTCGGAGCTGCCGAGCGCTGCAATGCGCCTCACTTTGCCGACCCACGATCGTACATGCCTCGGAGTTTTAGAGCGCGCCGCGTACCGCCCCGGAACGCCCACACCACGCTCATTACACGCCCCTTCATGTGAGGCGCATCTGAAAGTGGCAAACGCTGCGCCTAACATCGCATCCCTGCGTCCGACAGGGGATTCGAGTCGGTGAGGCGCAGGATACGCCAGAAAACAGGCGTAAATCCCGTTCATACATGTCACCCCATATCTCTGACCCCAGAGCCTCCACCAGCCAGGATCCAGAATTTTACATAGCTATGTACGCATTAATATTCTTTAAGTTCCGGGTAGGTATCTAACCTTTCTTGAAACTCTCTACAGTTCCTGCTGTGACTAGCTCCTGGGCAGGCTATTCCACAGATTAAACCAGTTCTTACAGTGAAGAACGCTCTTCTCCTCCGGAGATTGAATCCTTTTTTCTCTAGTTGAAAGGGGAAAGTTTCCCCTTGCTCTTTTAGAGGGGCTTCACTTGGGAAAAAATTTTTCCTCAATACTTTTTCATAGGGACCATTCATAATTTATATAAATTTAAACATGTCCCCCCGAACCGTCTTTCTCAGACTAAATAAGTTCAATTCTACTAACCTCTCCTCATAACTAAGATGCTCCCCTTCCCCTTATAAGTTTGGTTTGCTTGTACTCTCTCTAGCTCCATTACATCTCTTCTAAAACAGGGGCCCAGAAAATGAACAACATATTCTAAGTGAGGGGCGCACCAATGCTTTGTACAGCGGTAGAATGACATCCTTATCCCGAGAGACCATGCCTCTTTTAATACACGCCAATATCTTACTTGCCCTAGAGCAGAGGTCCCCAACTCCAGTCCTCAGGACCCACCAACAGGTCATGTTTTCAGGATCTCCCACAGAATGTACTGACAATAATTAAAACACCTGTGCAGCATAATTATATCACCTGTGCAATGCTAAGGAAAGCCAGAAAACATGACCTGTTACTGGTCCTTGAGGACTGGAGTTGGGGACCCCTGCCCTAGAGGCAGCTGACTGACATTACATGCTGTTCTGTAGTCTATGATCTACAAGAACGCCCAGACTTTCTCAACAAGCGATTCTCCAAGTTTTTCTCTCCCTATGACATATGATGCCTTTAGATTATTTCTACCCAGATGCAGAACCTTACATTTATCCACCTTTAACCCCATTTGCCAAGTAGATGCCCAGGCACTCAGTGTGTCCAGGTCTGCTTGCAATTTATGAGCATCTTCCATAGATTGCACTACCCTGCAGAGCTTTGTGTCATCTGCAAAAATCGAAACCGTGCTATTGATCCCTTCCACTATATTGTTAATAAATACATTAAATAAGAGAGGACACAATACTGAGCCCTTCCACTATATTGTTAATAAATACATTAAATAAAGAGGACACAATACTGAGCCCTGCGGCACACCACTCACAACCGGGGACCACTAAGAGTAGGAGTCATTTACCACCACTCTCCGAGTACGATCCAGCAGCCAGTTTTTAATCCAATTACACACTGTTATCTCTAACCCAATGGATTCTAATTTACCTAACAAATGCTTTTGCGGGACAGTGTCAAGGCAAAGTCTAAAAACACAATATCCACAGCTGCCCCGCTATCCAGACTTCTACTCACCTCTTCATAAAAACAGATCAGATTGGTCTGACAGCTTCTGTCCTTAGTAAATCCATGCTGGAATCACTAATAATATTGTGTTTGTCAACATACTCCTGTATATAGTCTCTTATGAGCCCCTCAAACATTTTTCCACAACAGATGTTAAACTTACTGGTCTATAATTACCTGGGCAAGACTTTGAACCTTTTTTGAAGATGGGAACTACATTTGCCTTGCGCCAGTCTCCTGGTACTATACCAGTCACCAAGGAATCTCTAAATATCATGTACAGGGGCACACCGATAACCGAGCTGAGCTCTTTAAGAACTCTTGGGTGAATGCCATCAGGGCCTGGAGCCTTGTTCACATTCAGTTTATTTAACTTGGCTTTGACTTTTTCTACACTGAGCCAATTAACTATATCAGATGATGTATTAACAATACTGGCACCACCTACATCTGCACTTGCCCCCCCCCATCAACTACTATCTCATTGATAGTATATACTGAGCTGAAGAACCTATTTAGTACCTCTGCCTTCTCTTGGTCACCAGTGACCAGCTCCCCATCACAGGTTTTTAAGGGTCCTACTTGCTCTGACTTTGGCTTTTTGGCATTTATATGCTAAAAGAATTCCCTGGGGGATCTTGCTTCCTTGGCCACCTCCTTTTTTTTTTTGAATTTTACTCTTTACACTTTTTTAAATTTTATTAAAAACTTTTAATTTTTAAAGGGGTGATTTTCCAACCCTCTGACTTATATTTTTAAAGGGGCCCTTTTTTATTGTTTTTTTTGGGGGCCTTTTTAACGAAGGTAGAAGCCATGTTTGGTTTTAGTTTTAGTGCTTATACTTGTACCCATAGGGGTATATTTTTTCAATAAATTTTTCCCCAAAAATAAATTTTTGCTCCCCCTTTTTGGGTTTTTTTTAAACCACTTTTTTTGCTAATAGCTGCTTCCCCTCTAGGGGTCCGTATTGCGTTTTCCCCCAATAAGAAAATTTGGGGCCCTTTTAAATTAAAAAAGTTTTTTCCTTTCCCCTCTGTTTTTTCTTTTTTTCCAGTTTAAGCTAAAAAAAATTTATTTTGGCACTGTTACAAGAATTTTTTAGAAACCGTGACCCCTTTTCCCAAAAATTCTTGCTTTTTAAAAAATGACCAACCCAAAGAGATCCTTCTATGGGTTCCTCCACAAACTCCCCCATTAAAATTATCCTCAACAGATTGAGGAACTTCCTTCCCTTTTTTAGTTTTTTGCAAACCGTCCCATCAATTTCCTGGGGAAATTAAGTTTTACCCATTTTTTAACATGTACCCCTTGGTTTCCGCTTTTACCCCTCTGTTCTTCTATCTCCCCAGTGATGTTTCGGGGGGGCTATAATTTTTCACCAAAAAAAAATTTTTCTGCATTAAATCCCCCCTTTTTTTTCCCCCACAATGTTTTTTCCCCATCTTATACCCCCCCTTTAAAATTTCCTCTTTTACATTTTTCCTTCATATCACTCCTTACATAAACCCCCAAATCCTCCCCTTGTTGCTCTGTCTTTTCCCAAATAGATAAAACCTTGAAAATTGACCCCCAATCATGCGAGGTCGCCATGTTTCAGCAATACCTACACATCATTC
>JAODAL010064343.1:0-18767 GCA_025379985.1 Phyllomedusa bahiana
CTGTAGAACCACCCACACCCCTGAACGGGAAGGGGGGACCCTTTAAAGGGCTGTAAAAGTGCCCCCCAACATAAAACGGGAAAAATAAAGATCCGAACCTTTTAGAACCCCCCAACCGCCTAAAAACAGGAAGGGGGGCCCCCTGAATTTTGGCTTTTGGGCCCAGGGTTAAAACAAAAGGGTGAAAAACAGCCCTTTCAAAATGGGAAAAAAAAACCCCCATTGGATTGTTTCTTTTCCAACGTCGTGGTTAGCCCGGGAAACCCAAAGCCCTTTCACCATTAATTCTTCCCATGACCCGGCAGCGGTCACATGTGGTATTACCAGGAAAAAAAGGGGGGGGGGGTTTTCCCGTAAAGAAAAAAACCCTTGAAGTCGTCGGCTTTCAAAAAAATTCATGTGAAATACCCAAAACCCAAAAAACGGCAAAAGAGAGAGAAATCACAATAAAACTTAACTTTTAATAATATAAAAAAAAAAAAAACACAGAAAAGGCTCCCCATAGACGAGCACCACACCGCCTGAAGCGTCACAAATATCAAGCCGCCAGCCCAGGATCTATAAATTCAACAGTAGACGCCCAAATTGTGAAGCGACACGACAGGATAGGAATCAGGGCAATGCTGTCTGTAAGGAAAAACACTTAAATGGGGCTATAGCTTCCATTGGGGACACCAGCCTTACCCCAGGTCACCCTTCTAGTTGCTGTTAAATACCCAGTGCCCTTAATTAATTTTTTTTTGCCCCCCTAAAGACGAGCTAAGACTTATTTTTGGGGAGGGTTTTTTTTTTCTATGAACAAAAATTTCCCCACAATTTATTGTTGAAAAAAAAACCTTCAACATGAAAATTAGGCAATGTTCCCCACGGTTTTTGCGGGGTACTTGCGGGGACGTATTTGGGCCCGAAAATTACCCCCGGTTCCCCGCGCAGGGGGGGCGGGGGGGCGGGGAAAGATCGCCCACCCAAATAGACATGCCTTTCCAGGAAACGTATTTGCCGTGAATAAGTAGCATGCCCATTTCTCCCTCCCTCGCGTGGGCCATGTTCACCGGTTTTATTTTGGGAGGGTTTTTATTTACGAAATTCGCGCCGTACGGGGCGCTCCAATACGGCGAAATCCACCCCAAAGTCATTACGGTTTTCCATTTCTCTATGGTTTCCGTCTCCGAAATTTTCGCAGCGGGGAGAAAGTCATGTAAATTAAACTACGGCGGGTTTAATAAAATGTCTATGGGGCCGGAGACTGCGGGGCACCCCGGGCGTAATTGGGCGGGCGAAAAAAAGTCCCCGCAATTACGCCGGAAATTAAGCCATGTGAAACTTTTTGTGCGAGCAGGGGGGAGGAGACGTAACCCTGCTCCTTTTTAAAAACCCTGTGGTTTTCCCGGGTAATGACCGAGACAAAATTTAAACCCCGGGTAATTCTCCAGTACGGCGCTTTTCTTTTTTTTTTTTTTATATTTTTTTTTTTTTTTTTATTTTTTTTTTTTTTTTGGGGAAAACAGGAATCTACTTTTCTGTGTAAAGCCGATGACGAGTTCTGGTCCTGCGGAACAAAACGCGTTTGTGCCCCTATCAATGTTATGTCAATATTTTGATGCTCACAGTGAATTGAATATCGCTGCTGTATATTTTACAGCATTACGGAATGTTTTAAGGTATAACAGGTAAAGTAAGCGGGGCCGCTCTTGTCGGAGCGATCGCCCCACTAAGGTCATGATTAGGATTTTTTCTTGAAGGACAGCGTAGCCTGGACACCTACCTCCTGCCCTTTTACTTCACAGCTTGGGCATCTACTATTGCCTTCATGGATACGGGACCGGGCGCTTTTATATTTGTGCCCCCCCGCAGGCAATTTTGGGTGCTCGCCCGTAAATTTTTTTTTTTTTTAAACTTTATTGTGAATTTTTTTTTCTCTTGTTTTTTTGAAGTAAAATTAAATCGGGACCTTATCCAATGACATCACCAACAGGAAAATAAGGGTGGTTTTGAAATCTGAGTCGTGTGGACTAGAACATGGATTTTCAATTGAGGCCTAAGGTAACGGTTTTACGGTCGGCCTTGAAAATCCGGAAAAAAGCGGTGAATTTTTCCTACTGGAAGGCTTGTGTATAGACCCTGCTTTTCCCAACTCCGCCCCCCCGTCCCCAGGACCCACCAAAAAGGGGCCCTGTTTCAGGATCTTTCCCAGAATGACCGTCCATTAAAGATATTTTACCGTGCAGAATGCAACCCTCCATAACGATTCAAACCCGTCAAATGTACCGACCATAACGATATCACCCGTGCGATTTACCGGGCCATAACGAAATACCCTTTCAGAATGCACCCACCTTTAAAGATATCCCTGGGGAAAAAGCACCGACCATAACGATATCCCCTGTGCAGAAAGCACCCACCCTTTAAAGAAAATCCAAAACCTTTTGAGAATGCACCGGCCCTTTTCATAAAAACCCGGCAGAATGCCCCCATAACGAAAATCAACCCTGTGAGAAAAGCACCGGGCCCTATCGATTTCACCTTTGCAGAAAGCACCGACCCCTAACGATTTCAAACCCGTGGGAGAATGACCGACCTTAAAAGAATAACAACCCGTGCAGAAAGCACCGACCCTAACGAATTTCACCTGGCAGAAGCAAACCCACCATAATGATATAACCCGTGGGGAATACACCCACCATAAAGGGTTCCCTTTTGGGGGAAAAGCACCCCCATTGGGATATCACCTGTGCAAATGGACCGTCCAAAAACGTTTTTACCTGTGGGGAATTTCACCGGCCTTAACGATATCACCTGTGCAGAAAGCACCCACCATAAAGATATCACCTTGCAGGAAAGTATGTCCATACTGAAATCACCTGTGCGAATACACCGCCATAATAATATAAACCTTTTGGGGAATGCCTGTCCCCTAATGATATCACCTTTTTGCAGAATGCCCGCCAATTTTAAAGTTTTCATGGGCGAAAGCACCCACCAAAAACGATATCACCTGTTGGGAGAAGCACCGACCATAATGATATCACCTGGGGCAGAATCAACCCACCCTTAAAGATATCACCTGTGGAATGCACCCACCGTAAAAATATCACCCTTGGGAATGTCTAAGGAAAGCCAAAGACATGACCTGTTGGTGGGGCCTGGAGACTGGAGTTGGAGGCCCCCTCGGTTTTGGGCGGGGCCCCTTTTGGTTATTTTAGCCAAAATTTTTTATTTGTGTTCAGAAAACCCCAGAAAAAAATAAATAAATTTAGAAAAACCCCGTGGGGGGGGGCCCCCTCACCCGTTTTTTTTCATTTCAATGTTCAGGCCATAGGGGCATCTGTAAAAAACTGGAAAAAAAAAAAAGAGAAACAAAAGGAACAAGGGAAAAAATTTTAACAGGAAGAGAGCAGAAAGACGATGCAGCAAACCCCGCGCCCCCCCCGACACAGGGGCCCGATTCCCTTCATTAAAGGGTTTTATACTGGTTTATGGATCATATTCCCCACTTCCATCATATTTAGGGGAACGGCAAAGAGACCTGTGACCATGCAGGCGCCGCCGGTGACCCTGATTCACTGTGCGATCAGCACATCCCAGGCGGTTTGCAATTCCAAATTCCCCGGACCCCCTGAAAACTCGGGCCCCTTGCTCTAAACTACAAGGGGGGGGGGGCCCCCGGCGGGGTCCTCGGGCCGCGCTCCCATGTTGCGTTTTACAAATGTACCAAAAACAATACAATCGGGGAATAAATTAAAAATTTAAAAAAACATTTTAAATTTGGTTTTTTTAATTAACCCAAAAAAATTTGGTGGGGGTCCCAAACCCCCCCTTCCTTTTTTAGTGCAACTATCCTGCGCTGCCAAGAAAATAAAAATAAACGTCTTTGCTTCGCTCGTGCGTTGGCCGACCCTTACTCTTCAGTTCTCTTCCAACTCTCATGCACTACCCAACCCCGGGGCCCAAACAGAAAACGCAGGGGTTATGAAACCGCCCCCCAGGACTGAATATGACCCCCAAAAATCCAGGACGAGGAGGGGGCGGAAATCCTTGACCAAACCCTCAGTCCCGGGCCAAAGTTTTCAAACGTCGGCCCCCCACTGTTTTGGGAAAAAATATTTAAAACCCCCTCATTGCAAATTATTAACCCAGATCAGTGGGGATGATGGGGGAGGGTAAATTTTCCCAAAAAGCTGGAAAAGCCAACGTTGCAAAACCCCCGGTCCCCGACCCAAAGGGGAATTTTTTTTCTTCTCCCTTGACAGCTCAACAGCAAAACATGCACTAAAGAAAAAAAACCCCCCATAGAAAGAATGGGGGAAAAAACCCCGCGCTCCCCCGTACTTCGAATTCCCATTGAACAGAATGGAGAACCCCCCGCTCTCCCCCGTTTCTGGGAAAATCCCAAAGAACAGAATGGAGAACACAAACGCTTCCCTTACTGGGAACTCCCATAGAAAGAATGGGAAAAACCAGCGCTTCACTGTAATGGGAACTCCCATAGAACAGAACGAGAACCAGCCCCCCCCCCCCTTTAAAAAGGGAACCCCCCATAAAAAGAATGGGAACACAGCGGGTTTTTCCCGTATGGGAAATCCCCTGAGGAGAAAAGGAGAACACAACCCCCTCCTGTCCCGAGAATCCCCTAGAGGGAGAAAGGAAAAACACCGGGGCCCCCCTGTACTGGGAAAATCCATTGAACAGAATTTGGGGAACAAAAGCACTCCCCTGTATGGGAAAATCCCATAAAAAAGAAAGGAGAACACAGGCTTCCCCGTTTTTAAAGGGAAACTCCCATAAACAGAAAAAAATGAAAACAGCGCCCCCCCGTACTGGGAACTCCCATAGAAAAAGGAAAGGAGAACACAGGGGCTCCCCCCGTACTGGGGAAAAACCCATAGAGGGAATGGAGAACCAAAAACCCCTCCCGTCCCCCGAGAATCCCCTAGAGGAGAATGGGGAACAAAGCCCCCCCTGTTTTGGGAACTCCCCCTAGAACAAATGGAGAACACAGCGCTTTCCCCGTTTCTTTTTAAATCCCATAGAACGAAAAGAAACGCGCCCCCCTGACCCGGGAAAATCCCCTAGAACAGAATGGAGAAAACAGCACCCCCCCTGAAATGAAAAAATCCCATAGAACCCAAAAGGAGGAAACCCCAGCGCTTTTCCCCGTACTGGGAAATCCCTTTTGAAACGAACCCGAGGAAAACAGGGGCCCCCCTGTTTTCCGGGAAAATCCCATAAAACAGAAAGGAGAACAAGCCCCTCCCCCGTATGGGAACTCCCATAGAACAGAATTTGGGGAGCAACGGAAACAAGGGACGGTGGGCTCTCAGGGGTTACTCTGTAACCCTTTGGGGGGCCGGGCCCCCCCCCCTGGGGAACAATGATGGTTTCACTGGCCCCATTAAATTTTCCCATGGTGGTAAAACCCCTTTAAAGGACTTTGGGGGCAACCATAAAGCTGATGTGACCCTCGTGGAATATGAGTGCCCGACACCCCTGGGGGACTTCTTTGGGGAAAGGGTTAAAAAATTCCATTTACCTTAAATGTCTGGAAAAAGTTTTAAAAACTTCCCCCTCCCCCTGGGGAAGCTGCCCCCTTCGCCTCCTCCCCAAAGTCTGACCTCTTTGTCTTACAAGTTCCCCCGAAAAAATTTTTTGGCAGAAATTTTCCACCCTGGGGGGGGGGGCCCCGGCCCCCTTTTCCCCTCCCCACCCTGTAACAAGCAACTGTCTGGGGAGTGAATGAATGGCATAACCCCACAAGAGAGGGCTAAGCCAGGAGACCTGCTGAGAGGGGGCGAGAAGGGGGGGGGGGGGCACCAGGCGGTGGATTTCGTTTTTGGCAGCCAGATCTAAACTCCTCAAACTCTGGTTTCCCCAAGCCTTGGCCACGGAGCGGAGTAACCCCTTCCCTCCCGACCCATAGATCTGCGCCTCGTTGGCGCAGGATAATCGTGATGGCAGCCAGCGCCGCGCCCCGCTGCCGCCGCCTCGGCTTATTTACACTTCCAGTCGTTACGGGTCCCTGGAGGTGGATTTTAGGAGGGAAGGATCATTACCCCATATAAAAACAGGTTCCTGTAATTGCCCTGAGGGGGTTAATGCGGGCAGGAGGGCTGCTGGCTGCCGAAAACATCTGCAGCTCCATCTTGGCAGACGTAATTAAAGACCTAATTGCCCTGAACTGGAAAACTAAAGAGCTTCCGAGGGAGGGAAGAGGGGGCGGCCTCCGAAATTGGTCCCCAAAAACTTGGGGTTGGGCGAAAGGGCCTTGAACGAGGAGCCGACCTCTTAATGGGAAGAGAATTATACAAATTGGCCAAATCCGCTTGTAAAAAACACAGAGGCTGCCTCGAATGGAGGCTCGAGCCCCCCCCCAAAGGGAGAGCTGGGCGCCTACCTGCCGCACGATAGGCAACTGGGCGCGCTACCTGCCGCAACGATGAGGCAACTGGGCGCCCTACCTGCCGCAACGATGAGGCAACTGGGCGCCCTACCTGCCGCAACGATGAGCCAACTGGGCGCCCTACCTGCCGCAACGATGAGCCAACGGAGGGCCCTAACCTGCCGCAATGATCAGGCACTGGAGGCCCTACCTGCCGCAATGATCAGGCAACTGGTGGCCCTACCTGCCGCAACGATCAGGCAACTGGGGGCCCTACCTGCCGCAACGATCAGCCAACTGGGCGCCCTACCTGCCGCAATGATCCGGCAACTGGTCGCCCTACCTGCCGCAATGATCAGGCAACTGGACGCCCTACCTGCCGCAACGATCAGGCAACTGGACGCCCTACCTGCCGCAATGATCGACCAACTGGGCTCCCTACCTGCCGCAACGATCAGCCAACTGGAGGCCCTACCTGCCGCAACGATCACCAACTGGGCCCCTACCTTCCCGCAACGATCAGCCCAACTGGGGGGCCCTACCTGCCGCAACGATCAGCCAACTGGGCGCCCTACCCGCCGCAACGATCAGCCAACTGGGGGCCCTACCTGCCGCAACGATCAGCCAACTGGGGCTCCCTACCTGCCGCACGATCAGCCAACTGGGCTCCCTATCTGCCGCAACGATCAAACCAACTGGGGTCCCTACCTGCCGCCACGATCAGCCAACTGGGCTCCCTACCTGCCGCAACGATCAGCCAACTGGGCGCCCTACCTGCCGCAACGATCAGCCAACTGGGCGCCCTACCTGCCGCAACGATCAGCCAACTGGGCGCCCTACCTGCCGCAACGATCAGCCAACTGGGCGCCCTACCTGCCGCAACGATCAGCCAACTGGGCGCCCTACCTGCCGCAACGATCAGCCAACTGGCGCCCTACCTGCCGCAACGATCAGCCAACTGGGCGCCCTACTGCCGCAACGATCAGCCACCTGGCGGCCCTACCTGCCGCATCGATCTGCCATCTGGGCGCCCTACCTGCCTCAACGATCAGCCAACTGGGCGCCCTACCTGCCGCAACGATCAGCCAACTGGGCGCCCTACCTGCCGCAACGATCAGCCAACTGGGCTCCCTATCTGCCGCAACGAAGAGCCAACTGGGCTCCCTACCTGCCGCAACGATCAGCCAACTGGACGCCCTACCTGCCGCAACGATCAGCCAACTGGAGGCCGGACCTGCCGCAACGATCAGCCAACAGGAGGCCCTACCTGCCGCAACGATCAGCCAACTGGGCTCCCTACCTGCCGCAACGATCAGCCAACTGGGCTCCCTACCTGCCGCAACGATCAGCCAACTTGAGGCCCTACCTGCCGCAACGATCAGCCAACTGGACTCCCTACCTGCCGCAAAGATCAGCCAACTGGGCTCCCTACCTGCCGCAACGATCAGCCAACTGGAGGCCCTACCTGCCGCAACGATCAGCCAACTGGAGGCTGTACCTGCCGCAATGATCAGCCAACTGGAGGCCCTACCTGCCGCAACGATGAGCCAACTGGGCGCCCTGCCTGCCGCAATGATCAGCCGGCTGGAGGCCCTACCTGCCGCAATGATCAGCCAACTGGACGCCTTACCTGCCGCAATGATCAGGCGACTGGACGCCTTACCTGCCGCAATGATCAGCCAACTGGACGCCTTACCTGCCGCAATGATCGACCAACTGGGCTCCCTACCTGCCGCAATGATCAGGCGACTGGACGCCCTACATGCCGCAATGATGAGCCAACTGGACGCCCTACATGCCGCAATGATCAGGCGACTGGACGCCCTACCTGCCGCAATGATCAGCCAACTGGACGCCCTACCTGCCGCAATGATCTGGCTACTGGACGCCCTACCTGCCGCAATGATCACCCAACTGGACGCCCTACCTGCTGCAATGATGAGCCAACTGGACGCCCTACATGCCGCAAGGATCAGGCGACTGGACGCCCTACCTGCCGCAACGATGAGCCAACTGGAGGCCCTACCTGCCGCAACAATGAGCCAACTGGAGGCCCTACCTGCCGCAATGATCACCCAACTGGGCGCCCTAACCTGCCGCAACGATAAGCCAACTGGACGCCCTACCTGCCGCAACGATCAGCCGACTGGGCGCCCTACCTGCCGCAACGATCGGGCGACTGGACGCAACGATCAGCCAACTGGAGGCCCTACCTGCCGCAACGATCAGGCAACTGGAGGCCCTACCTGCCGCAACGATCAGCCAACTGGAGGCCCTACCTGCCGCAACGATCAGCCAACTGGGCGCCCTACCTGCCGCAACGATCAGCCAACTGGGCTCCCTACCTGCCGCAACGATCAGCCAACTGGGCTCCCTACCTGCCGCAACGATCAGCCAACTGGGCTCCCTACCTGCCGCAACGATCAGCCAACTGGGCTCCCTACCTGCCGCAACGATCAGCCAACTGGGCTCCCTACCTGCCGCAACGATCAGCCAACTGGAGGCCCTACCTGCCGCAACATCACCAACCCGGAGGGCCCCACCTGCCGCAACGATCACCAACTGGAAAGGCCCTACCTGCCGCAACGATCCAGCCAACTGGAGCCGTAAACCCGCCGCAATGATCAGCCACTGGGCGCCCTACCTGCCGCAACGATGAGCCAACTGGGCGCCCTACCTGCCGCAATGATCAGCCAACTGGAGGCCCTACCTGCCGCAATGATCAGCCAACTGGACGCCTTACCTGCCGCAATGATCAGCCAACTGGACGCCTTACCTGCCGCAATGATCGGCCAACTGGGCTCCCTACCTGCCGCAAAGATCAGGCGACTGGGCGCCCTACCTGCCGCAATGATCGACCACACTGGGCTCCACCCTGCCCGCAATGGATCAGGCACTGGACGCCCTACATGCCGCAATGATGAGCCAACTGGGCGCCCTACATCCGCAACTGAAAGCCAAAATGCTCCTACCTGCCGCAATGATCTCCCAACTGGACGCCCTACCTGCCGCAATGATCACCCAACTGGACGCCCTACCTGCTGCAATGATGAGCCAACTGGACGCCCTACATACCGCAACTATCAGGCGACTGGACGCCCTACCTGCCGCAACGATGAGCCAACTGGAGGCCCTACCTGCCGAAATTATCTCCAAACTGGGCCCCCTACCTGCCGCAATGATCGGGCGTCTGGGCGCCCTACCTGCCGCAACGTTCGGGCGACTGGGCGCCCTACCTGCCGCAACGATCGGGCGACTGGGCGCCCTACCTGCCGCAACGATCGGGCGACTGGACGCCCTACCTGCCGCAATGATCAGCCAACTGGACGCCCTACCTGCCGCAACGATGAGCCCATTGGACGCCCTACCTGCCGCAATGATCGCCCAACTGGACGCCCTACCTGCCGCAATGATCGCCCAACTGGACGCCCTACCTGCCGCAATGATGAGCCAACTGGACGCCCTACCTGCCGCAATGATGAGCCAACTGGACGCCCAACCTGCCGCAATGATGAGCCAACTGGACGCCCTACCTGCCGCACTGATGAGCCAACTGGACGCCCTACCTGCCGCAATGATGAGCCAACTGGACGCCCTACCTGCCGCAATGATGAGCCAACTGGGCGCCCTACCTGCCGCCGCCTGGGCTTATTTACACTTCCAGGCGTTACAGGTCTCTGGAGGTGGATTTTAGGAGGCAAGGATCATTACCCCATATAAAAACAGGAAGGTTCCTGTAATTGCCTTGAGGGGTTAATGCGGGCAGGAGCGCTGCTGGCTGCCGAAAACATCTGCAGCTCCATCTTGGCAGACGTAATTAAAGACCTAATTGCCCTGAACTGAGAGACTAAAGAGCTTCTCCGAGGGGAGAGAATGAGGGCGGCCTCCGAAATTGGTCACAAAAACTTGGTGTTGGGCGAGGACCCTTGAACGAGGAGCCGACCTCTTAAGTGGGAAGAGAATTATGCAAATTGGGCCAAATCCGCTTGTAAAGAAACACAGAGGCTGCGCTCGAATGGAGGCTCGGAGCCCCCCCCAAAGGGGAGAGCTGGGGGCGCCTACCTGCCGCAATGATCAGCCAACTGGCCGCCCTACCTGACGCAATGATGAGCCAACTGGACGCCCAACCTGCCGCAACGATGAGCCAACTGGGCGCCCTACCTGCCGCAACGATGAGCCAACTGGGCGCCCTACCTGCCGCAACGATGAGCCAACTGGGCGCCCTACCTGCCGCAACGATGCGCCAATTGGGCGCCCTACCTGCCGCAACGATGCGCCAACTGGGCGCCCTACCTGCCGCACCGATGAGCCAACTGGACGCCCTACCTGCCGCAATGATGAGCCAACTGGACGCCCTACCTGCCGCAATGATGAGCCAACTGGACGCCCTACCTGCCGCAATGATGAGCCAACTGGACGCCCTACCTGCCGCAATGATCAGCCAACTGGACGCCCTACCTGCCGCAACGATCAGGCAACTGGACGCCCTACCTGCCGCAACGATCAGGCAACTGGACGCCCTACCTGCCGCAACGATCAGGCAACTGGTCTCCCTACCTGCCGCAACGATCAGGCAACTGGACGCCCTACCTACCGCAACAGATCAGGCAACTGGACGCCCTACCTGCCGCAACGATCAGGCAACTGGACGCCCTACCTGCCGCAACGATCAGGCAACTGGACCGCCTACCTGCCGCAACGATCAGGCAACTGGACGCCCTACCTGCCGCAACGATCAGGCAACTGGACGCCCTACCTGCCGCAACGATCAGGCAACTGGACGCCCTACCTGCCGCAACGATCAGGCAACTGGACGCCCTACCTGCCGCAACTATCAGGCAACTGGACGCCCTACCTGCCGCAACGATCAGGCAACTGGACGCCCTACCTGCCGCATCGATCAGGCAACTGGACGCCCTACCTGCCGCAACGATCAGGCACCTGGACGCCCTACCTGCCACAACGATCAGGCAACTGGGCGCCCTACCTGCCGCAATGATCGCCCAACTGGACGCCCTACCTGCCGCAATGATCGCCCAACTGGACGCCCTACCTGCCGCAATGATCGCCCAACTGGACGCCCTACCTGCCGCAACGATCGCCCAACTGGACGCCCTACCTGCCGCAACGATCGCCCAACTGGACGCCCTACCTGCCGCAATGATCGCCCTATCTGCCGCAATGATGAGCCAACTGGACTCCCTACCTGTCGCAATGATGAGCCAACTGGACGCCCTACCTGCTGCCGCCGCCTCGGCTTATTTACACTTCCAGGCGTTACGGGTCCCTGGAGGTGGATTTTAGGAGGCAAGGATCATTACCCCATATAAAAACAGGAAGGTTCCTGTAATTGCCCTGAGGGGTTAATGCGGGCAGGAGCGCTGCTGGCTGCCGAAAACATCTGCAGCTCCATCTTGGCAGACGTAATTAAAGACCTAATTGCCCTGAACTGAGAGACTAAAGAGCTTCTCCGAGGGGAGAGAATGAGGGCGGCCTCCGAAATTGGTCACAAAAACTTGGTGTTGGGCGAGGACCCTTGAACGAGGAGCCGACCTCTTAAGTGGGAAGAGAATTATGCAAATTGGGCCAAATCCGCTTGTAAAGAAACACAGAGGCTGCGCTCGAATGGAGGCTCGGAGCCCCCCCCAAAGGGGAGAGCTGGGGGCGCCTACCTGCCGCAATGATGAGCCAACTGGACGCCCTACCTGCCGCAATAATCAACCAACTGGACGCCCTACCTGCCGCAGTGATCGACCAACTGGGCGCCCTAGCTGCCGCAAATATCAGCCAACTGGGCGCCCTACCTGCCGCAATGATCGCCCAACTGGACGCCCAGTTCTGTGTTCTCCATTCTGTTCTATGGGAGTTCCCAGTACAGGGGAGCACTGTGTTCTCCATTCTGTTCTATGGGAATTCCCAGTACAGGGGAGCACTGTGTTCTCCATTCTGTTCTATGGGAGTTCCCAGTACAGGAGAGCGCTGTGTTCTCCATTCTCCTCTATGGGAGTTCTCGGTACAGGGGAGCGCTGTGTTCTCCATTCTGTTCTAAGGGAGTTCCCAGTACAGGGGAGCAGTGTTCTCCAGTCTGTTCTATGGGAGTTCCCAGTACAGTGGAGCACTGTTCTCCAGTCTGTTCTATGGGAGTTCCCAGTACAGGGGAGCACTGTGTCCTCCATTCTCCTCTATGGGAGTTCCCAGTACAGGAGAGCGCTGTGTTTTCCATTCTGTTCTATGGACTTCCCAGTACAGGGGAGCACTGTTCTCCAGTCTGTTCTATGGGAGTTCCCAGTACAGGGGAGCACTGTGTCCTCCATTCTCCTCTATGGGAGCTCCCAGTACAGGAGAGCGCTGTGTTCTCCATTCTGTTCTATGGGAGTTCCCAGTACATGGGAACACTGTGTTCTCCATTCTGTTCTATGGGAGTTCCCAGTACAGGGGAGCACTGTGTTCTCCATTCTGTTCTATGGGAGTTCCCGGTAACATAACCTGAACATAAAATTTTTTGAAATTTATTTTTAATGCACTAAATGAGCCGATCTCTCCCCTTTAGATGCGCTCGTCTATCTGTTCAGTGTTTCAGGACTTTCCGCACAACTTGCTGATCTCTAACAAGGAGCTTAATGGCAAACTTCCCAACAGGTGTTTTATCCCTGAATCACCTGCTTTCTTCACAACCTGTTGATGACACTCCAAGCTCAGTGGCCACTTCCGTCTGAGAGCGTCCTGCTTGAAGCCCGGCAATGAAAAGGTCCTGCTGATCCATTGTAAGGTGTTGTCTGGGTCTCATTATTTCACAATGTGAACAGCTGGATGAGGAGGACGGTTTAATCCAATTCCCATTGATCCCCTAAATGTATTGGAGGATTCAGGGATCAAACAACTGTTGGGAATATTGCCCTTAAGCTCCTTGTTAGAGATCAGCAAGTTGTGCGGAAAGTCCTGGGACCCTGAACAGTTGGACGAGTGCATCTACAGGGGAGAGACGGGGGCATTTACCGCCTCTGCAGGGGGGCGAGACGGGGGCATTTACCGCCTCTGCGGGGGAGAGACGGGGGCATATATGGCATTTAAGAAAATATTCAAGAAATTTTATGTTCATCCTGTAACTTCAGCCATAAACCCCAAACTTTATGAGAGTAGTGTATACAGCCTCATACATATGTAAGCAGGGACCAATCAATTGTACGTCAGATTCTTTATATAAATGATCCGACCATTGACATGCCAGATAAAATTAGCAGATCAGGGAGAGTCTAAAAAAACATGGCAACCTCAGGTGGCTTCTCTGTATGGGCCTCATAATACCGCAGTATGGTGTGTGAGCAGGAGGTTACAAGGACCCAGTATCATTAGGATTAGCTGCATATCTTTCCAATTCATCCCCTAAGACTAGCTCTCTTTGCGGGTGTCCCGCCCCCTGCGACCGCCTCTCTTTGCGGGTGTCCCGCCCCCTGCGACCGCCTCTCTTTGCGGGTGTCCCGCCCCCTGCGACCGCCTCTCTTTGCGGGTGTCCCGCCCCCAGCGACCGCCACACTTTGCCGGGGTACCCCCCCCCTGCGACCGCCTCTCCTTGCGGGCGTCTCGCCCCCTCCGACAACCTCTCAATGCGGGAGTCTCGCCCCCTGCGACCGCCTCTCTTTGCGGGTGTCTCGCCCCCTGCGACCGCCTCTCTTTGCGGGTGTCTCGCCCCCTGCGACCGCCTCTCTCTGCGGGTGTCTCGCCCCCTGCGACCGCCTTCTCTTTGCGGTGTCCCGCCCCCTGCGACCGCCTCTCTTTGCGGGTGTCCCGCCCCCTGCGACCGCCTCTCTTTGCGGGGGTCCCGCCCCCTGCGACCCCTCTCTTTGCGGGTGTCCCGCCCCCTGCGACCGCCTCTCTTTGCGGGTGTCCCGCCCCCTGCGACCGCCTCTCTTTGCGGGTGTCTCGCCCCCTGCGACCGCCTCTCTTTGCAGGCGTCTCACCCCCTGTGACCGCCTCTCTTTGCAGGCGTCTCACCCCCCTGTGACTGCCTCTCTTTGCAGGCGTCTCACCCCTCTGACTACCTCTCTTTGCAGGCGTCTCACCCCCTGTGACCGCCTCTCTTTGCAGGCGTCTCACCCCCTGTGACTACCTCTCTTTGCAGGCGTCTCGCCCCCTGTGACTGCCTCTCTTTGCAGGCGTCTCACCCCCTGTGACTACCTCTCTCTGCAGGTCTCTCGCCCCCTATGACTACCTCTCTCTGCAGGTCTCTCGCCCCCTATGACTACCTCTCTCTGCAGGTCTCTCGCCCCCTATGACTACCTCTCTCTGCAGGTCTCTCGCCCCCTATGACTACCTCTCTCTGCAGGTCTCTCGCCCCCTATGACTACCTCTCTCTGCGGGTCTCTCGCCCCCTATGACTACCTCTCTCTGCGGGTCTCTCGCCCCCTATGACTACCTCTCTCTGCGGGTCTCTCGCCCCCTATGACTACCTCTCTCTGCGGGTCTCTCGCCCCCTATGACTACCTCTCTCTGCAGGTCTCTCGCCCCCTATGACTTCCTCTCTCTGCGGGTGTCTCGCCCCCTATGACTACCTCTCTCTGCGGGTCTCTCGCCCCCTATGACTACCTCTCTCTGCAGGTCTCTCGCCCCCTATGACTACCTCTCTCTGCGGGTCTCTCGCCCCCTGTGACTACCTCTCTGCAGGTCTCTCGCCCCCTGTGACTACCTCTCTGCAGGTCTCTCGCCCCCTATGACTACCTCTCTGCAGGTCTCTCGCCCCCTGTGACTACCTCTCTTTGCAGGCGTCTCACCCCCTGTGACTACCTCTCTTTGCAGGTGTCTCACCCCTCTGACTACCTCTCTTTGCAGGTGTCTCGCCCCCTGCGACTGCCTCTCTTTGTGGGTCTCTCGCCCCCTATGATTACCTCTCTCTGCAGGTCTCTCGCCCCCTATGACTACCTCTCTCTGCAGGTCTCTCGCCCCCTATGACTACCTCTCTCTGCAGGTCTCTCGCCCCCCTATGACTACCTCTCTCTGCAGGTCTCTCGCCCCCTATGACTACCTCTCTGGGCAGGTCTCTCGCCCCCTATGACTACCTCTCTCTGCAGGTCTCTCGCCCCCTATGACTACCCCTCTTGGCAGGTACCTCTCCCCCTTTGGTGGCTGGCTGCCGGGCGGAGTGAGGGTCACAGCTGCTTTCCCCACACTCTCAGTTCGGGAGGCCTATGTGTGCACATGCAGATGGCGCTCCCGGGGGTGACCACTTACCATGACGTAGTGCCGCTGCATCTCCGATTTCTCGCTCGCCAACTTGTCACATTCCAGCTTAAGACTGAAATACATAAATGATCTGTTAGGAGGGGATCCGGGGGCGCACGGGTCACATCGCTGCTATAAGCGCTGCATGCTGACCTTTACTGGGAATGTGGCACAGGCCTGACCTCTGACCTGCAGGGACGGCTGCCTGCCCTTCAAGAAGTCATTTGACAGGATGTTAAAGGGGCACTCCTCCCATATTGGGGACATCATCATTCATGAAAACCAAGTAGCTATAGCGTTGGTGCAGCGCTGCGCCCCCTTTACAGTTCTCCCTGGCACAAACGCAACCCAGGCGCCCGCTGCAGGAGGGACTGTAGCAGAGCTCCATACAAGCGAATGGACAGCGGGCGCTAGGACCACCACTAACACTTAGAAGGGGGATGCAGCGCTATAGGCCCTTCATGCTGAAGATTGTTGGGTCTTAGACATTGTCCCCCCCCCTCTCCCAACTACCATAACGTACTCTATACTCCACTATTGCCATCAGTCCCATTGATTTGAATGGAGCAGCGATGCACACGCTCAGTCACAGCTCCATTAACCCCTTAAGCCCCAGGCCTGAAAAGTAGTTAATGACCAGAACATTTTTGTAGTTTTTGCCTCCTCGCGTTTCAACAGTTGTAACTTTTTTATTTTTTCAATGACGCAGTTGGATGAGCCCTCGTTTTATTCAAGACAAGTTGTACTTTATGGGGGCATAGTTGAAGTTCACTTCTAAATAATTGCAGAATTTATTTATTTTTTTTTATTTTTTTTTTGCAGTTTTTTACTTTTTTTTTTTTTTACACCATTCACATTTCACACTTAATATCCTGCTAGATTAACTCTACAGGTTATTACGGTCGTGTGGATACCTAATTTGTAGGCTTTTTTGTGTGTGTAATGTGGGACAATTATTTTTTTATTAAATATTTATTTTTATTTTATTTATTTTTTTATTCATTTTTTTTAAATCCCCTGAAGGGAGAACTGTTACATTTTTTATTAACACTTAGTAATGTATTAGCATATTCATATATGCTAATACATTATAATCTGTGTCAGTCTGACACAGGCAGTGATTAGGGCAGCACACAGTCTGTCCTGGTCACTGGCTTGTTACACAGACAGCCCTGGGGCTACTCTAGGTCCCCAGGACTGACTGTGCAGCCGTTCCCCGGGCTATGTTGGGTCACCGGGTGTCCCGATCACCCGACAGAGCAGGGAAACCCTTTGATTGCGCTGCGGTGACGATCCGCGGCAATCAAAAGGTTAAAGCATCGGGGAGCGGAGGTTTCCCCTGCGCCCCAGTGCTTGCAGGGGTTGCTCTGGGATCAGAGATGTGTAGTACAGCCCCGATCTCAGCGCAGCTGCAGCGCAGGGCGCCGCAAACTCTGATCTCTGCAGCGACGTCTTAAGACAGCGGGCGGTCGTTAAGGAGTTAAAACAAAGGACCCCAATGCTGATGATGGGTGGGGGTCCCAATGATCAGACCTATCTCCTGTGCTGTCTGCTGCTCTGTATCACTGAGAGCCTTAGGTATTTTATTCTGTATTTTAGTGCGCCATTGATCTCAGGGCGCTGCACATTCGAGGGGGGTGACATATACAACATAGGTCAAACAAGTACAATGGTGATGATAAATGACTTACAACTGGTACAGAGGGAGAGAGGACCCTGCCCGCAAGGGCTTACAATCTACAAGGATGGAGGGGAGAGACAGAAGGTGTGGGGCAGACATGTTTGCGGGCCGGTGTAGTGGTGGTGGGGTTAGTGTGGGTTGTAGGCTATCCTGAAGAGATGGGTTTTCAGGTTGCTTTTGAGGCTGGTGAAGGGGAGGAGAGTCTGATGTGGTTTGGGGCCCCCAGTGAGTTCCAGAGTGTGGGTGAAGCACGGGAAAAAGTCTTGGAGAGGGTTGTGGTGAGGACTGAAAGGGAGAGCAGAGGAGAAGGTCCTGTAGGGCGGAGGTTTGTGAGGGAGGTTTTGGGAGATTGGGGCAGAGTGTTGGAGGGGGGAGGTTTGGAGAGCCTGGGGGTCTGGTTAGTAATTGAAAGAATTTGCTGGGCGTGGGGAGTCAGTGCAGGGGGCAGCAGAGATGAGGAGGTTTGGAGGGGACAAGAGTGGGACAGAGAAGGATGATGCAGTAGTCTAGGCGGGAGATGACAAGGGCATGTATGAAAACTGTCTAGCAGTAAGACTGTGTGTTGCCCATAGCAACAACCAGAAAGAGGAACTAACGGCCTTAAAACATAACTTTTAATAATGATGATAAAATATACACATTAGTGCAAAAAAACAAAAAGAATAAGCGCACTCTAAAAAAGGCACACATGCGGGACAAGGGACTAGAAAACCCTATAGGCCCTTGAAGGCAACATACACCCTTTCCTATATACAAAACGGAAAATCGCCCCAATAAGGCGGCCTGACAGGGGCCCGACCCTGCAAATTGACCCCAAAAAACACCTATAGGGCCCCCCCAAAGACCCATAATTTTATTTCCCCTAGTAGATAGATAGAATCTTGGGGCTCTTTTGGAGGGACCTATAGGTGTTCCTTTTGGGAAGTTTGCAGGGGCAGGCTCCTGTCAGGGCCGCCCTTATTGGGGGGATTTTCTGTTTTGTATATAGGTAAGGGTTAAAATTGGCCCTTCTAGGGGCCCAAGGGGTTTTCTAGTCCTTGTCCCCAAGTTTTTTTCCTTTTTTTTAGAGTGCCTTATTTTTTTTGTTTTTTGCACTAATGGATATTTTATCACATTATTTAAAATTATGTTTTAAGGCCGTTAGTTCCCCCTTTCTGTTTTTGCTTTTTTGGCTTTTTAGGACTTATTTAAACCCCTACAAGTGTGGGTTTTTTGGTTTTTCTTCCCCATAGCAACAACCAAGCCCATAAGGGAACTAAACTCTACGAAAAATCAAGCCCCAAACCACCAACCAGAGCCCAGAGCGACCATTCAGAGATCATATCCACCAATCAGGCCCAGACACCAACCAAACCCAACCCCCAACCAGAGATCAAGCCAAACCCAAACCCGAGCCCAGAGCCACCAACCAAGCCCCGACCACCAACCCAAACCAGGCCCCCAAACCCGAGCCCAGAGCGACCATCAGAGCCCAACCACCAAACCCGAGCCCAT
>JAODAL010064344.1:0-18767 GCA_025379985.1 Phyllomedusa bahiana
GTTTTCCTGGGGAAGACATCTCCCAGCGAGGGGGACTCTTTCTTTCCCCGGGCAAGGGGTCCCCGGAAACCCTATGAGTGGGGGCCCGGGGCAGAGGAGCACCGACACGGAATGGAAGGGTCAAGTGATCTGGCTGATGGGAAAACCGCAAGGCCTTGATCCGGGGTAAAAAACTGCGGGAAGCAGGGACAAAGCTAAAGGCTCATGGCCCAGTAAAAGTAGTTTGGGGGCCTCCCCCCCCCCACATTAAAATTTCATACATTTAAAATCACCAAATTTGCTGGGGTAATTATGGGGGAAAAAGCTAAAAAAAAGAAAGAAATGTACGTTTTATATCTTTTGGACTTTACCCCATTCCCATTATTTGATGCATCGAACAGTGGGGGCCAAAACTTCACTTTTTTTGGGGTTAAATGGGTTTCCCCTTTTATACAATGAGGCTTTAACTAGGATATTCCATGGTTGTCTGATATCGGGGGTCCACTTTTGAATGGCAACTAACCTAAACAAGACCCAAAACCTCTCCATTCTGAACAGAAAGGTGGTCAAGACTCTCCGCTATACATGAATGGTAGTTCGGAGTTTAACCGAGCGATGATGGAACTTCCGTCCCAGAGGTGCGACCCGGACCTGTCAGAAAATGATGGCATATCCCATCAATATGCCATCATTGTATAAAGTGAGAAACCCCTTTATTTTTTTTTATAGCAGAAGTGACCAAAAAAAATTTGGGGTAATTTTAAAGTCATTTTTTGAATGTGGACATTTATATAAGGTGACGTTTAGGTCACGGGGGGGAGGGTTTAAAGCTGGTTTGGGGTGTTAATACTTTTTTTATTAATAATTTATGTTGTATTGTGTTTTTGTTACTTCGTTTTACATATTGTGCCCTCATAAGGCCAGAAAAAGGCCTTCAGGGGGCATTCTTATATCACTTTATTTGGTGATTTCCTCTGTAACTGTGGTGACACATTAGCCCCAGTTACAGGGGAAATACATCCCCAGGCACAGACTACAAAGCATATCTGGGTCTGATAAGGCAGTCACAGAGCCCTGGTGGTCATGTGACCACTGGCGCTGGGAACAGGAAGCAGATACGAGCTTCCTGTTGTGTGTAAAAAACATGTGACATAAAATGGGAAAACAGTGCCCAACCCTGTGATTCTTCCGCGAGCTTGCGGTTCAGGGTGCCACCCCTTAGTCCATTTCAAACAGAATAAAAGAAAACGTGAAGGGGTCAGCATTTTTAAACTTTTTATACGGAAACGAAACACATAACGGTTGCAGACCGGGCAGGTTAAAAAATCTTTCCATTTCTTTTTCCATCTTTTTAAAAATATGACAAAAATGTGACGAAAAGCCCACCACCCTACGCTGAAGGAGTCAAACCCGACGCGTTTCGGGCCTGACCCTACTCAGGCGTTTTATAGGCATGACTCCCTTAAAGCCATCAAACATGACAGCTCACAAATTTAAAAAGCATTTTTCTATTATAAAAAGTGTAAAACATATTCCTCCCAATATAATTTCATTATTGAATTAAACCTAAAAATGTTTTAGTGAATTGTAAAATTTTGTTTTAGTTTAACCCCTTTGGGTTTTAGTGTCGGGGGAAAATCCACCAGGCTTCCCCGGCTGGAGTTTTTCCCGTGTAAATCTCCCCCCCTCCACTGAACGATTTTACTTTCTCTATTTTCCCAAAAAAATGAAAAACGTAACTTGATCTCCTCCGGACCTCCCGGGGAAAAGTTTTTTAAAACTGCGGAGTTTTTTTTTTTGGGAAAAAAATTTTTGGGGGTTCACATTAAAAGTCCCCCTAATACCATAAAAAAACCCCAAAAAAAAAAAAAAAAAAAAAAGTTGAACAAAGTATACAGTAAAAGTAGGAGTCAACAAAGTAAGATTGGGGCCCCGAACCCCCCTCCCATCGCCAAACCCCGAAGCCCAATAGGGCCCGGGTTTTAAAGGGACTTGATTGGACTATACACCAAAGCCCCAATAACCCCGGAGAGTCCCAAAAAGTCCCCAATTTGCAACAGCAGTGGAACGCGGGGTTAAAACTAATCCAAAGGTCACCGAGGGAAACAATACTGCTTTTTTTCTTGATACTCCCCCTTTTACCCAAAATGTGCAAAAAAAGAAAAAAATAACAAGAAAAGGAACCTCCACTATTTTTTGTTTTAAAAAAACGGGGGCCCAAAAATGTAAAAAATTTCCCTTTTAACAACCCAACCGCTGCGCCAAAAAAACAACCCCAACTTTCCCCAAATTTCAGCATTTGGAATAGAAAAAGGGCTTTCCCCACGTCCCCATGGGGGCTGACCCCCGGCATTCCCCCCACTATAAAAAAGAGTTTTGGTCCCCCAAAACTCTTTCCCCCAAACCCCTTTTTTTCCCATCCCCTAATGTTTATCACTAAATCCCCAAGGGTCAATTTTTTAGGGCCCCCCCAAGGGGGTTGGGATTTTAATTTTTTCCCTCAAAATACCAAATTTTTTAAGGCGGAACGGGGAAACAAGTTTGGGGGAAATTTTAGCCTCAAAGGGAAAAAAGGCTTCGATTTAAAAGGGTTTTTCCAAATAGTAAAGAAGCCTTTTCCCTTAATGTATAAATTTTGGGCCCCTTTTTTAAACCCCTGCCTTTTTTTAAAGTAAGGGGAAAGGGTTTCCAAACCTGTTTTCCCAAAAATCAACCCCTTGTGGGGGTAGTGTTCCCTCTACCATCCTTTTTTAACAAACAAACGTTTTTGGGCCCCCAAGAATTTTTAATGTGAGAGAAATCAACCCAAGTTTGTTTTGGGGGGGTTTTAATCCCTGAAAGAGGGAGGAAAAAGGATTTAAGGCCCCCTCTATTCCCAATTTTTTTTTAAAAGTATCAAGCAGCCCACCCCAAAACCCTTTAAGTTAGGGGATAGCCCCAAGCCTTTTAATTAAAATTTGTTTTTTCCGGGTTTTACCCCGGGACTTGGGACAAAAAAGTTTTAGATCAGGGGCATGAGGGTGGGGGGGTTTTAAAAACCCCCCCTAAATTACGTTTTGGATGACGAAAATAATTTCTCCCATTTTCCCCTGATAATTATTTGCATTTTCATTCCATCCTTCCGGGAAACTTGCGGAATGTTCATTTTGGGTAATCTATTTTTTTTTCCCCCTCAGAATACATGATGGCTCAGGGGGGACCTTTAAATTTCCCCTTAATTGGCAATGGGATAGACAACGTATGCCGACTTGGGGTTGGGGCCTAGGTTCATCAAAGGGCATTAGAGGAAATTTTCTCTGTCCATTTTTATACCCTAGATCCTGAAGCTGATTACCTGACTATAGGAAAGGAATGGTTTGGGAACTATTTGAGACTGCTGTAGCTCAGGCAGGGAAAAAATATTTAAGGGGCCCCTTTTATTTTAAAAGTGTCCTACCACCAAGCCTATCCCTTTCCCCATTCCAAAGAGCCATTTTTTTCCCCTCGGAATTCAGGGGACCCAGTATGGCAATGTTTTTCTAAAGAATGCCGGGGGCTTAAAAAATTTTTCGACATATCTTTCCCTGTACAATGGTGTGCGCACAGGGTACGGACCAAAATCAGGGGGATTGACAAATCTATGGTAGGGGAAACGGAGAGGTCACAGGGGAGGGCGAAATGTTCCCAAACCGTATTGGAGTAATAAGAAAGTTTGTTTTTTTTTCCCAAACCAGACAATGTCTAAGATGCAAACCAAATTTTACTTTTTAATGTCTGGGGGGTTTATGCCTCCACAATGTTTTGGGGCCATAAGCTTTGAAAGGATGTGGGCTTTTTGTTGCCCCAAAAAAATTTTTTAGAATCCCCGATTGTACTTTCGACGTCAGAACTTTAAAATCAAAAGGGTGGGGCTGGGGGGTAAAAGTTTTGGAAAGCTTATCATTCGGGTTAAATACTTTTGCTAATAATGAAGGGCAATTTGGACCATCTCTCCAGTTCTCCAAAATTTCGGATAAGGGGGGATAATTCAAGTTGTATAATGAGGCGGGAGACTTGCCAATATTTAGACCAAGGGATTTAATTGAGGATCTAGCCATGGGGTTTGGGGTGTTCGACAGATCCAGCCTCAGTGGTGACGCCTTAGGGGACAGATTGAGGATTTCTGACTTAGACTCGTTGATTTTAAAACCTGAGTGGGTACGGAAGATACGTAGGAGACGGAATAATTTTGGGAGATCCCTTTCTGGTTGCTCGAGGAAGAAAAAAACATCATCTGCGAAAAAAATTGCCTTCTGCTCATGTTTTTTTGACCGCAATACCTTCAAAGCTATCATAGGCAGTGATGGATCTTGCAAACGGCTCTATGGCTAGGTTGAAGAGATATGGGGATAGGGGGCACCCTTGTCTTGTGCCACGATGTAGGGCAAAGAGCCTAGACAAAAAGCCAGGGTGACATATTCTGGCCTCCTGCTACTAAGAAGAGTTTGGGAAATGCGAAAAGGGCTAGAAACCCCCAATTTTATCAAGACCGGGCCACCACCCCCAATCACGCATCAAAACTTTTTTTCGGTGTCCCGTAACAAGGGCCGAAGATACAGTTTGCCGGGGTTTTTTCCTTATTTCACAAGTACAAAAGACCTTTCTAATTTTGGGGCTACTGCCGTCTGCTTGGAAAAGCCTACCGATTTTACCAATTAATATGGGATAAAAAGGGGCAAGCCTCCACCAAAATTTTAGAAAGTGCTTTGGGGGAAAAAATTAATCAAAGAAATAGTCGATAGGAGAGGCCTGGGGCCGGGTCCCGCCGGTTTGGGGATAATTTAATGTGGGGCAGTATTCATTGAGGTAGGAATAGGGGCTCCCTTAGGTAAAAATTTGTAGTTTTGGGGTTTGGGAAACTTTGATTTAGGGTTAAAAAATTTATGATGGGTGGGTTTTTTTCCGTTTTTAATTTTGA
Organism: Phyllomedusa bahiana; assembly: GCA_025379985.1. Lineage (NCBI taxonomy): Eukaryota > Metazoa > Chordata > Amphibia > Anura > Hylidae > Phyllomedusa > Phyllomedusa bahiana. The sequence goes on from JAODAL010064344.1 coordinate 4,916, forward strand.
ATTGGTGGTTTAATGGGGGGTGAGGGAGATAGAAGGGTTTTTGAAGGGAAAGAATTTATTCAACCAGTCGAGACCCCTGATCGGAATCCCCGCTCAATTTTTCAAAAAAAGGCGAATTTTTCATAATTTTCTATTCCTTTAACTTAAGAACCCCCCGTGGTCTCTCAGAGCGGAAGGGGGACGGGGGGGAACGTCCCTTTGCCATTTGCCAAAACCCCGGGGTTTACTTCCAAACCGAACAATTTAGTTTCCAAATTTTTAGACTGATTGAATTTCTTTTTCTAAAAGCCACGTTTCATAGGTTTTTTTTTGCAAGTCCAATTTTTTGGCTTCAGGGGACGGTGACAAGGAAAGATTGTAAGCTGTTCGCAATTTTTCATTTAATTTTCCTAATTTTTATTGGCAACGTTTTTTAATTCTAGAGGCATATTCGATTATTTTCCCCTTTTAGGACCACCTTGCGGTACCCAATACGTGGGATTGTCTAAGGATCTCATTGCAAAGGGGTTTCCCGGGCCACCATTTTTTGGGGGTCACTTTAAAATTCCTCGTCTTGGTCAAAAAATGGGGAAAAACCGCCAAATTAATGGGGAGCCCCACGGAAGGGGGTTTCCAAAAGGGGGACAGATCAGGGGGAGTGGTCGATATGACGAGATCTCCCTTTTCGATCTCTGCTACCCGAAGAGAGATGTTTTGGGAAAAGATATAGTCGATTCTGCCATAGCATGCGGGTGAGATAGTGAGGAATTCTCTCCCCTCAGGGGTTTTGTAGACCCACACATCACAAAAATTACATTCCTCTATGATCTAGCAAGTACAACGGCTTGGCAATCTCTGCGAGGGGCTTCAGAGTGGAAGGACCCGCCTGTCTTCTAGTAGTGCATAATAGCGTTAAAGTAAAGTCCCCTCCTATAACTTTGGAGTTTCCCACCCAATCTCCCAGAAATTTTGTTTCCAGGTGTTTAACAAAAACAGGGCTTTCCCGAGTTTAGGTCCCGTAACATTGGTGGTATAACCAAGAGCTCCTTCCGGCGTTTGGAATGACAACGTTACTACCATCGCCCCTGTTGCGATGTTCATATTGATAACTCCCACTAACCCCGTATTCCCCAACAGGAGTCAGAACTCCCGCTTTATTATCAACCGCAAGGGGAACCATAAACACGGCCCCCGACCCATAATCTCTTCATCCGTTCAAAATCCCTTTTAGGCAAATTAGTCCTGCCTGCACAGAAAGCGAAGATCTATTTTCCAAAGCGCTTAGGTGGCGTAAGACCATTAATCGCTTTATTTGGAGAGCGAAACACCTTAACATTCCATGTTTACTATCCTCCAGTGGACTGAAGTAAGGTTAGAGGGAAACCAAGTACAGGGAGATTCAATAGCGCAGCAATAAACAAAAAAGCAATCAAACTGTAAAACTGGGTAAAAGTTTACCGTGAAACCTCAGGATAGAGGCCACAACCCCAGCACGCAGAGGAAAAAACAACCCAACTGTTTCCCGTCATGCGAAATATGCCTGTGAAGTCTCTTTTTTTTTTCCAATGACAGAGTGGGACAAGAGTATACAACAATGCTGACCACAAAAAGATGGATATCTCCCCGGCCCTCGGGAGTTTGACAACAGACAAAAACAGAATTAAAATTACATTCTATTTTTGTCTAGCTTAGGAGGCCCTCGCTACCCGACCGTCCCCCCCCGAAACCGGAACCAGGGTTCCGGCAGGGGGAGCCCAAGGGGGACAACCCCACCACCACAGGACAACAAAGTTAAGAATTCCAAATTGGGCATTTGTTATTTTCCCTACAAAAGACATTGTTAGTGTTTCAAATTTTAAAAAGATAACTCAAACCCACAAAGGGTTCACCCAAGACCGTAACTTGGAGTTAATCTAAACAAACTTTGGGATAGTAGAACCCGGTTTCACCGGGCCAAATTTATATACAGATCTAAGTGTCACGATCCACTTTCATGGGGTCATCTTGGACGCCTGTCTCTTTCCTGCTTGCCCGCTGTTTCTTTCGGCTCGCTGACGGGCAGATTGAGATGGGCTGGCCTTCCACCTCAAGCGAGATCCGAATGTGTACCGCCGAGTGGAGGAGTAGAATCCTGACATCGAGCAGCTTTTCTGAGATAAGGAGGAGGTGAAGGAATCGAGTGTTCCCTCTTTGTGTCGCTGAAAGCGAGTGGTGGTTGGCCTTCTTCAAGGAGAGTAGTAAGGTGGAAGGGTTGCCATTTCCGTGGAACACACGTTAAAGGACTGCTGATAAAGAAGGAACAAATTAGATCTGTCTGCGGAATAGGTCGAGCAAATATAGGAGAACCTCTTCGCTTTCTTTAACCACATCCCGCCTGTAAGTCCTCGAAGATGAAAATGGTTTTGCCTTTGAAAATAAATTCTGAGTTGAAGTCTCCTTGAAGGCCGCAGTATGGCTACCTTATCAGTGAAGTCTGGAACTTGCAAATGCCCCTGACGTGGTCGCCTTTTAAGTGCAGGGATACCCATCTGGCCCACGTGGGCCCCCGCCTTAGGTTGGCCCCAGTCTTTTCCCGTTCCACTTTGCGGGCCCCGCAAAGGGGCCAAACTTCTGGGAGACCCCGTTCAAAAAGGAGCGGAAAGGTCCGGGGAAGAATCGCTTCATAGATTCCTATAATTCTTAAATTATTTCTTCTGGACCGATTTTCTAGGTCGTCGATTTTGTCATTCAGCCGTTTATTCTCCTGAGTAGTATTAAAGAGCTCTGCGCGCGTTTTTTCAATGTCGGATCTCAATTCTTGGAGTTGAAGCTCGTGGTCATCCAGACGTTCTGCATGAATTTTAGTGTCCGCCTTTACTTGTGCTACAATTCTTGCTACAGACGCCATTCAGGACTCTTGTAGATCTGCTGAAATTTGCTTTGCGACCTCAGTCACTATTGATTTAAAATCTGCGCTGGAGGGATCTAATTTGAAAGGCCCTGTGGCATCAGAGGAGGGCATCAACCCAGGGTCGGTCTGAGAACGAGCAGCTGTCGGGGTGGCTGCGATATCCCATTCGGAAACCGAAAGGGAGTCTTCCAGACATTCTGGTGATGGGGGCTGGTCTGAGAGGACCGACATGGGGGCCATCTGGGGTTTAATCTCCTTGCCCTGTTGTTTGACACCTTTCGTACGCCCCATTTTACAGAGGTATTTTTCCATATGATGCCGCAATGTAGCGTTGTGAGACGGCAGGTCATATAGTGAGTTCTTGGCAACAAGCCCTAGGCAGAGCTTACTGTTACTGCTGGCAGTACTGCCCTATAGTTTAGCAGTTCTGGGAGCACGGGGAGAAATGTCCTGCACCTTGCTGTGGGTGCATGGGCTTGTAGCAGTTTGTGGCCCAATAGAGTGCTGCTGGTAGTGTCTATTAGCTGGGCTATGGTGTTTACATATCCCCCTGGCAATTGTCTAGCGCTTTATTGCGCGCTTATTACTGTAGGCAGCACGGGGGGAGGAGGGGAGGGCGGCGGAGCTCCCCTGCAGTGAGTCCTGGGTCAGTGGAAAGCACCACCCCGTATGATGGAGTAGTAATTAATCCCGGGTGCGCGGGGAGCCTAGCGCTGGTGCCTGCAGCACTTGGTCCTATCAGGCTCAGAGCTGGGGCTGTGCAGGGTATGGATTACGGTGTCGCCGCTGCTGCCGTGTAGACACACAGGCTACCTGCGCTTCTCTTCCTGGCAGGCCCGGAGCGCGACTTCCGGTCTCCGCTCACTCTTCTCACTACGGGCTCAATCCGCAGTCTCACCGGCTCCCAGACGATCTCCTCGTGTTCCCGCCGCCCTGCGCGGCAGGTGGAGCGTTCAGCAGGTCACCTTGGCAGGTATGGATATGCGGTTTCGTCCCGAGGCCACGGAGCTCCGGCCGCGTCCTCACTCCATGATGGCGCTGGAACCGGAAGTCTCACTGCTGATGTTTTAAATTGATCTTGTTTATAGACATCCGACATATGTCTTCTAATACGTACTTTAAGGGGACCTGTTGTACATCCGACATATTGTACCCTGCAGCTTTTGCAGCTTACCAAGTAGATCACAAATTTAGTGTTACAGTTCACAAAGCTTTTGATAGAGAAAGACCTATTATTTGAATAAGATGTGAAAGCCGCAGTATTGTTAACAAATTTACACATTTTGCATATTTTATGGCCACATGTGTAAAATCCTGTGACGTTTAACCATGTATTAGACATAGTCCTTCCAGTATCAAATAGACTAGGCGACACACGTGACCCTATAGTAGGAGCTTTTTTTGGGACAAATCTGATGTTATTGTTCAACATTTGTTTGATTGATTTATTTACGTATAATATAGGCAAATGTGTTTTAATTATGCTCACTATTTGGTCGAATTGACAACTGTAATTAGTCGAAAACGTAATGATGTCCCCTTTAAAAGTATCCTGTTTATATTTTTTAACAAAAAGTTGTTTTCTCTCAATTTTGTCTACTCTAGTTATAGCTCTATTCAAAAGCTTTTGTGAGAACCCTCTTTCTTTAAGTTTATTACAAATATCTTTTTGCTGTGTAAGGTATTCTTGCTCGGAGGTGCTGTGTCTTTTGGCTCGAATAAGTTTTCCTATTGGCATGTTTTTTAAAATGGGGGGGGCATGATTAGCCTAAGAAGAGTTTTTAGGGGGGGTTTTTCTATACGGTTAATTTTGATTTTGCCCTCCCCCGCCCCCATAGGGTCCTCCGGAATCAATTGTATTTTGATGTTCAAACGGAACTTTAAAACCCCTTTGGGTTTCTGTTTTTATAGGTGACAAAATTCTTTTCTATTCTATCCCCCAAAACCTATGAACACCCCGGTGTCTATATATCTAGAATCCATTGACTTTTTAACAAAGGGTGTTCCGGATTGGGAAAAGATAAAATTTCCCCCCCTGGAACATTAAATATTTGCCGGGAAGGCGAGAACCCGGCTCCCCTAGATGCTCCTTTTTTTGATAATAGTATTGTTTGTCAAAAAATGAAAAAAATTATTTTCAAGTAGATTTCTCGCCAATCAGAAAACTTTGTTTTTCTGGTATAGTCGCTGTATCTCATTAAAAATCCCGGGGGACTGGGAGGGCCTGGCCCGTTTGGGTTTCCCCGGGGGGTATAATGCCCCAAACATCACAAGACAACCAGGTCCCCCAGTCGGCCCCAGGTACGGGGACCTAAAGTAAAAACCCAATTTTTTTTGGATCTTAAGGAAGCCAGGAAATTCATGCCCCGGGGTTGTAGTGTAAAATCCCCCCAAATCACCCCTTTCCCATTTAAAGAGCCGACCCTGGAGGGAAGGGTGGGAAAAAGGGGGTTTGGAAAACCACGGTTTTTATCCCAACTTTAGGCAAAGCATGGGGGGATTGGCATTTATGGGGGTTTTGTTATTTTCCCTTTTTTTTTTTTTGCGGTTTGTTGTTGTTTTTTCCCCCTTTTTTATCCTTGTTCAAATTTACAAAAATTGGGGTTTTTTTCTACTACTTGTTGTGGGGGTTCTTTTTTGTACTTGCTTATATTTTGGTAGTATCGCCAATAGGAAAATAAGTTCTCGTCTTTTAAACAGATCTTTATCTAGAATGATAATCCCCCCCCCCTTTGTAGCTTGTTTTATTGTAAACCTGTCATTGTTCTGTAATTTTTTTTTTAAGGCAAATTCTCTTCCTTTTTTGGTTGGGTTTTTTTTCCTATTGACTGCCTTTTATTGCTAATCTGATCATGCAAACCCAAATAAACCCTTTCCTTTTACCCCTATCTTGGAAAATTCCATATAAAAATTTCTGGGGGTGTTTTGGTAAAAATACTCTTTGCGGACAGAGAAGGTTTCCCTTTAGGTTGTGTTTTGGTGCTATCCTTAGTTTTCCACTGGGCCAGCTTTTCTTTACAAAGTGACCCCAAACCAATTTTTTAAAAATCCGGGTTTAAACATCCTAAAACCCTTTTCCCTTTCCCTTTAAAATTCCCATTACAATTTGTTTATTCTTTATTTAAAACATTTTAGTTTGAGTTTTGGTGAAAGATTTTTTATAGTGTTTTTGGTTTTTTCCCAACCCGATTCACTCCAATAGTGTTTTGATATATATCAAAATCAAAAGGGGGGGAAAAAACCCAAAAACCCCCTTATTTAATAAAGAAAGAATATCCTTAGACATTATTTGTGCTGATAAAATTTAAAACCCGATGATAATAGTTCCTGATACTCCTGGTCTCTCCCCAACCTCTTCCCCCGATGTTTACGCCCCGCCCTCCTCCTCTGTCGTTTTTTGAAGGTGTATTCAGACTATGAGGTAACTGATGGTCAGTCAGATTGGGAGTACTATTACGTTCATTAGTGCGGGCCCAAATTTCCCCCAAAGGTCCCCAACCCTTTTTTGGGAAGGGTGAGGACCCTCATTAGGGGCACTTTTTTTTTAGTTTCCTGAGGTGTCCGAAACCCAAATGCTCTGCACTAAAAAACCACCCGAAAAACCACTCTTTTTTCCGGGGATGAACGGTAATAGGTGCGTTTTCGGAGAAACGATCTTTGGGGGCTTAAACTGTACTTGCCCCAGTTGTACCAATGGGGTTTTCATAACCCTTGTTGGTCTCTTTTGTTTTTGTTTTTTTATTTTTAATTTAAATGTTATCTTCCAATTTAGAAAATTTAAAGCCCCCTATTTTTTGTTTTCCCACTCTTCGTATGGGGGCATTTTGTTGGTGTGTTTTTGCTTTAATTTCTCTTTGGTCTGGATTATTTTTGATCTAAGTTCTTCCAATTGTTTTTGTTCTTGCTCCTTAATTAACTCCATCAAATCTAAAAAAAACTTTTGGGGTTTAAGATGTTTTTACCAGCGGTCTTTAAATTAATCCTTTAACTCCAAAATGGATTTTTTTTTTAAACGCAGTCCTCTGGGGATTATATTTTGTTCTATGTATTTCGTAATGGTTGTCATGTCCCACCATGTTTTTAATTCCTTGCTCTGGAGATTTTCTAATTCTTTGGATACAAGGGTTAAACTATTGTTATCAGCGGTAACTGTTCCCGGGGGGTTCTCTTTAAAAAAAAATGCCCGTTTCCCAAAATTTAAACCGGTTGTTAAACCCTCGTTGTCCATGTTAAAAAAAATATGGTTGTTGGGTTTGCTTTTGTTTTTTTATTTCAGGGTGTGGCAAATAATGTAAAACAGTAATGAACACTGAAACTTTTCCCCCTTTATTCCCCAAACTCAGTTAAGCTACAGGGAGCGCTGCTAAACGGCTACTTAACATTCAACATGAAAGGGAGAAAAAGAGTTTGGTCACCTTTTGATTTCTTCCGGGGAGCTTGCGGTTTTTTCAGGGGGCCCCCCCTTTTTTAGTCCTTTTTCAAAAAGCATAAAAGGGGAAAAGGGGTTAAACCCGGTTTCCAGCGTTTTTTCAATTTTTATACGGAGAACAAAACACAAAAGCAAGGTGCAGACCGGGGGCTTGGTTAAAAAATCATTTCCATTTTTTTTTCCCTTATTTTTAAAATTTTTACTGAAAAACATTTTAGACGAGAGCCCCAACCCCCTCTAGCTGCTAAAGGGGAGTCAAGCCCGCCAAAGGTTTGGGTCCCCGTGACCCTTACTCGGGCCCTTTTTTCTCATGGGTTTACTGACCCCCTTAAAAAGGACCTTTCAACCATGACTTTAGACTAACAAATTTTAAATTTTTGCATTTAGTATTATAAAAAAGTGATTAAAAAATATTTAACTCCTCATTTTTAATTCTTTTATTGTAAGTTTCCTTAAAAATTTTTTTAATTAGGATATTGTTTATCTTGTTTTATTTTTAACCCCTTCCCGGTTTGTTTAGTGTCGAGGGGGAAAGATCCCCAGGTTTCCCCTGGCTGGGGATTTTCCCTGTGAAAACTCTCCTACCTCGAAAGGTGTACTTGTCTATTCCAATCATGAAAGCTGCAGCTGCAGGGGAAAAAATATGTGGGTTTACTTTCAGGTCCCCTTAAAGAAACGTATTAGAAGCATAGGGGTCGGATGTTTTAAAAAAGGGTTAAATTTAAAACATCGCAGTTTTCCAAAACCATTTTTTTCCCGGGTCCATGGAGGGATCTAAGTAGGGCTTCCAGTGTTTTGGAATTTGAGAAAGTACTTCGTTTCAGTGCGAGGGGGAGATTTACGGGGGAAAAACCCCCTAGCCGGGGGAAGCCTGTACCTGGTGCCTCAACCGGGGAACGTTATCCCTTGGGTTTGCCCCCTTTTGAAATTGGAAAAAAAACTGTTTGTACCGGGGAACCAAAAAAGGTTGATAGGGAAGCGCCCCATTGGACACTTTCGCTTCCTGGGGCTTACTTTTTCTCCCCTTTTATTCAAATGATGGGAAGGGATGGGATGCCAAAGTTTTAAAGGGCAGCCCCCAAACCCCTGCTGCCCCCCTGCGGGTTCTCCCCCCTCCCACCCAGCCGCTCACTGTTTTCCCTGTGCTGCCTCCATCTCCGTTCATGCCCCGCCCCTGTTATATGTCCCCCCCCCTTTCCATGCTTTTCCCCTCCCCCCTGGAACTACGTATAAAAGCGGGGGGTCTGTTACTTTTTCAGCATATTCCTGAGAGAGGAGGAGCTGGCACAGCATTTCTTTCCCTCTTTCTAATGCCGTGCCTGCGCTCCTTCTCACTGTACTGGAGTTTAAACCCCCGGGGGGTGTAAAGCCCTCGCGCCCCTCGGGCAGCCCGGCGGCCCCCTCCACCCCTTTTAAATTGTTTTGTCGCCGCTTGATCTTTAAAGCTGCAATCGTTTGGGCCCTGTGTAAATCAAATTAAATGCAGCTTTTGAACAGGGGACGCCCTGATTTGTGGCGAGGGGGGCCCCTGGGGGGCCCCCCCTAGCTCGGGGGCTCAGTCGAAATTTGGGGGACCTTTTGGACCCCTGTAGTCACACCCTGGCGGGAAGAAAACCTTTGAGGTTTCAGGGGGGCGTTCTCGAGACAGGATGAAGCTTGGGGTTGGGGGGGTCCCATTGAGCATGAAACCCCTAGGGGAAATGTTTATCCCCATCAGGAACGGGAAACCGGCAAATTCCAAAAAAGATGTACCGGGAAGTGAAAGAAAAATTTTGGGCCCAGTTTGCGGAGAAAAGGGTGACCCATGAGAGTAAAAGCCCCGGGGTTGCTCCTGTGGTCTTGGTGCGGAAAAAAGATGGGAAAAGTCTCGGGTTCTGTGAGATTCCCAAAAAAACTGACCCAGGGCTGTTCGGTTGATGCCTATTCCCTTCCACGATTGAAATTGCTGACCGGGTATAGGTAAAGAAAAAATTTTTCTCGCCCCCTCGACTTTTGGGAAAGGGGTAAATGGCGGGGGCCCGTGGCTAAGAAGGATAGAGCAAAGACACCCTTTATTCTACCCAAACGGATGCCCTTTTTGGGTTGGGCTAATTTCACCCAAAGGGCTTCCAGCGGTTGATGGGGGCATTTTCTGGGGGATCTTAAATTTTAAATAGTGTTGATCAAACCCGGACGATGTAGTAGTGTTTGGGGAACTCCTTTTTTAAGAACCCTCTTCAGGGAAAATGTGGGGTCTGGGGGCGACTAGGGGACCCGGGCTTTAAGATTGGGCCCAAGGGAAATGGGCAGCTCTTCCCCAAAAAAACGGAAAAAATTACTTAGGATATTGGTTTACATTCCGGAAAAGGGGGAAAAACCGGCCCCAGTAAGGTGGAAAGGGAGTCCAAACTGGCCTTTTGGCCCCGTACAAATTTCGAGAGGGACAAGCATTTCTGGGGGCTGGCCCGGGTTTTTACCAAAGGGTTTTTAAACCCCTATTGCTCCTTTTTGAGGGGGCCCTTAAATGAGCTAGTTGGGGTTAAAAGGTGGGGGCCCAAAAAATCGCCCTTATTAATTGGGGACATGGCAGCAAAAGGTTTTGAAAACGGGGGAAAGAGGCGTGACCAGTGCACCCCATTAAAGGCCCAGGGGCGGTTCGTTACTCCCTTTTTGCTATTTACTGGAAAGGCAGTTACCCTTTGGGGTTTTCCATGTTTTTTCCAGGTCTAGGAGGGGTTGGGGGGAGAGAGTAATTGCCTATGCCGTCAGTCTTTGCGGGTCGGGGGCCCCTTAAAAATGACAATTTTTAGCCCTTTTATTTTGGAAAATATTGGCCCGGTGTGGGCCATGACTGAAAAGTTTGCCCAGTACCCCCCAGGGCCAAAAGGTGACCGTCATGATGGAAAAAATCCCTTTGGGACTTTTGGAACCCCTAAGCTTGGGGCCCCTTTTGGCCCGAGATGGATGGCCCCTTCAAAAATACCCCCTTTGCATTAAGTTCCGATTTGGGAGGGAAAAAGGGAATGCTGATGCCCCCTCTTGGGTTTCCCGTCAGGACTTCCGGGAAACGCAAAAATTGATGAAGAGTTAGAGGACACTGAAATGCCCGACCTTGGCCAGTTCCCTCAATTCGGGTGGCGTCTGGTATGCCAATGGTGTTGAGAAAGACAGTGGCTGATTGGGAAAAGGGTCCAAAATTTGGGTTTCCCAGATCTCAGAAAAATGAAGGCCAGGTCCCCCCGCGGGTTTTGGTTCCCGGCCCGAAGAGCAAGCCCAGCTGACTCAGGAGGGGCATAAAGCTGTTTTAGGCCCGTGGGTTAAAATGGTGTTACCCCGGGAAATTTTTTGCCGGGGCAATCTAAAATTTCAATCAGAGCTGCAGGGACCGGCAACAGTTTGTCATCCCCCTGTCTTTGGGGGAAAGGGACTGCCCCGGGAAAACCCCCGAGGGGGCAACCCTTTTTTGGGGGCGGGCAAAACGTACAGGTGGGGTTCAATGGGTGGTATACTGCCCCGATTTTTTTAAAACATGGTGTCTGAAGCTTTTCTCAAATGTCGGACCCGGGGGATAAATAAGAGCATGAACAACGGGTTCCCGCCAGACCATCGGGCATCTGTTTCACCTAGGGGCTCTGGGTGATTGAAATAAGTACAGGAAAAAGGGGACTCTGCCCCTGGACACTCTTTTTTTCCTTTGGGCAAGATGGACCCTTTCACAAAATTTTTCAGTGACTGTACCCCCCCAGGATCGCGGCAGAGTCTGCCGCCCGAGGGGGTTTTTTCAAAAACTTTATTAAGGTGTTTAAATCCCACAGAGGATACAATTTTTGGGTTGGGGGCATTTTTTTTCAAGGGGCCCTAATGAGTGAGTGAGTATAGCAGTTGTATGGGATTGAGCGTTCCCGCACCACCCCGTAGCATCCTCAGGGGAACGGAGCATGTGAGCAGTTTAACTGCACTCTTATCCAGATGCTGCGTACTTTGGCGGCCAGTCAGAAGGCTAGGTGGCCTGAGCACTTGCCTGAACTGATGTGGGCCTATAACAATAGGGTGCACAGTACCACGGGATATTCCCCACACATGCTGATGTTCGGAAGACCGGGCCGAGAGATTGAGGATCTCCACATGCCCAGTCTGATGGAACTGCCACTAACCAGTACCACTGCCTGGGCACAGGAGCACCGCCGACGGCTGAAAGCAGTGCACAAGGTTGTAGGAGAACGTCTGAAACAAGTGGTATACTCTAACCCACGGCCCGTGCAGAGAGACCGTTATGCCCCAGCTTATCGGGTGATGGTCAGAGCTAAGGGGCCATCTGGAAAGTTGGATGGGAGGTGGGAGGCGGTCCTGTATGTGGTAAAGAGAAGGGTAGACCCTGTCATCCCAGTCTACGAGGTAGAGCCAATAGGGACAGGGGCCCATCACGTAATCTGCACCGAAAAATGTTAAGGCACTGTAACTTTGAGATAACCATGGCTGTGCACAAAGCACCTACCCCTGTCCAACAATGCCCCTTTGTCAAAGAGTGGTGGGCTGTCCCGTTTCCAGTCTCAACTAAGGTTCCAGCTGTGACAAGCTTGCCACCCAGGGAGAGGTTGGAGCAGTCAACAAACCCTTCCCTAGGGGATGTGAATGAAGCCCCACGTAGGACCACCAGGTCCAATGCTGGTGTACCCCCACAGCGCTATGCTCAAGACGAGTTTGTGTGGGGAGGGTTGTTGAGGACGCCAACTTCTAGTGGGGTGGTATGTGGGATAGAGGGACAACCTCACTGTGCTTACTCAGTAAAATTATATGTGTGATTTATAATTGTAAAGTATTCTGTTGCATTCTACTGTTTGGCCACAAGATGCCACTGTTTCCGGTGTCTGGTGTATGCAAATGAGAGACTTTTGATAACTGTCACGAGGCAGCAGCAGCCATTTTGAGCTGCAGCAGGAGAAGACACAGAGAGATCAGAAGCATCTAGCGCTGTACAGCCGCGAGGGGGGATGGGGGAGTTTGGGGGTGGGGGGGGGGTTGCGGGGGCGAAACACAGACAGACAGGCAGGCAGACTTTTGAAAGGAGAGTGTATATTGTGCAGACCAGACTCTGCTTTGAAGCTGCATTGAAATGGCATTTTTTTTACAAGTTTTTGGCCAGCACACCTCACACCTGAGGTGAAATTGTACCTTTTATTTTGTGCAGCCCAGTTTTGTTCAAAGAGCCACCTTGTATTTATATTAGGATACAGAAATTTTCTAGTAACTGCAGGTGTATTTCATTGGTGCAAAACCCACCTTTTTATTATCCGTGTATAACTTTTAAATAGTGTTTTTCACTTTGGCGCAGCCAGTTTTGTTCAAAGAGCCACCTTGTACTTATATTAGGATACAGAAATTTTTCTAGTAACTGCGGTGTATTTCATGGGTGCAAAACCCACCTTTTCTTATCCGTAAATTTTTAAATAGCTGTTTTTCACTTTTGGCGCAGCCCAGTTTTTTTAAAAGGCCATTTACAAATTTGGATAAGAATTTTCAGAAACTGAAGGTGTTTTTTTTTTTTTGGAAAAAACCCACCTTTTTTTATCGTATAACTTTTTTAGTGTTTTTCATTTGGCGCGCCCCTTTTTTTCAAGTGCCCCTTTGTAATTTATTAGGTAAGAATTTTCTGTAAACTGCAGGTGTTTTATTGGTGCAAAAACCCCCTTTTCTTATCCGTTTAACTTTTAAATAGCTGTATTGCACTTGGGTTGCCCCAGTTTTTTTTAAAAATGAAAACCTTGTACTTTTTTGGGGTGGGGAAATTTTGTAGTTCTGTGGTGTATTCTTGGTGCAAAAAACCACCATTTTTTTCGTTTTTCTTTTAAAAAATGTTTTGACTGGTGCGGCCCCAGTTCTTTTTAAATTGCCTTTGTATGACTTTTTTGTAGAAAAATTTTTAGTAATGTTGTCATTTGTTTTGCTGAAAAAAAAAGCAAATTTCTATCCTGTAACTTTTAAATAGTTTTATTGCGCCGGTGAATCTCAGTTTGGCGCAGATAGCGCACTTGTATGTAGTTTGTTTTAAAAACTTTCAATTATAGTCCCATGGGCAGTTTTTTAAATCCCCGGGACTGAAGGAAGAAAAAAAATGTTGATTTTGTCTTAGGTTTTTCCCCGGGCCCCTTTACAGGTATTCGCTAGAACATTTCTATCCTTGGGTGAAGGAAATTTTTGGGGGTTTAAGAATAGCTGTGATTTGCGTCTTTCAAAAAGAGACTGCAAAAACTCTTTCCATACCTTTTAATAATTTTTTTTCTTTTGAAAATGGAGCAAAATTTCAGGTGGTGGGAGCAAAAAAAGGGTTGGAATAGAGGTAGAGGTAAGAGAGAAGGTGCTCCTTCCAGTCCTGGCGACAACATGCAAGGACCGTCAGGCCTGTCATCGCTGGGGGTTGGGCCTTGAATCTCGTAACGACGCGTCGCCCAATCTTTCTTCAGTGTTTAATGCAACCCGCACCGCAGTAGTGTTGAGCGATTGCGGGTTGGGTATGAGACGATCGTGGCGATATCGGCACTATCGATAAGGTTTTTCGATGTGAGCACGATTATGAG
>JAODAL010064345.1:0-18766 GCA_025379985.1 Phyllomedusa bahiana
TAGGACTTTATCAACAACAGAAAAACAAATTCGTCCTCTGCCACTAAGGAGTTAAATTAGACCTTATTCATATAGAATCAAGGCTATAATTGAAAAAAAACATACCTAATGCAAAAAAACAAAACCACAATAAAAAATAAAGGAATAATAAGATAAAGTAGAAATAATCTGGAATTGCACACATCACACTTCAGAATAACCATTAGGTTTTTTTTTTTTTTTGCTTTCTTAGTTTATTCCTTTGTCATTAATCATATTCAGTGAATCCGAGTATTAATAATTTTTAACTACATGTTATTTTGCCTGATAAAATAGGACATCTAGTTAGTCATAATGTGATTAAACAGCGTGCGTCTTTATATTAAAAAAAATCTTATTTTTACAATGTATTTTTAAAATTTTTTAAAGAAACAAAAAAGTAAAAATAAAATTATTTTTTTAAAAATAAAAAAAAAATGAAAAGAAACCCTTTATCCCAAAAATAAATAAAAAAAACTGTAACGGCAGAAAGGGGAAACCGCGTACCCTGCGGGCGGGGTGTAAACCCGCACGGGGCGAGTCAAAGGTGGGCCGCGGTTTTCCCCAAACCCCCACAAAGGGGTTTAAACTTACTGGGCAAAACGAACCCCAATTTTTGCAACCACTGGCATGACTTGCCTGCAATGGCAGCCAAGGTGGGCAGTTACAAAATCATTTTTTTTTGGGTTCAATCGGAGACAGGGGGAAGGTCGGGACAGGGGGGAAAGAATTTCGTGGTAAGGGACAGAGGCAAAAAGGAAGGTCCACAGATCAGAAAAGGGAAAACACTTATGAAATTTTCTTTCTCTCGGAAAAAAGGCACAACCGATCGGGGAAAAGGGGCGGGGGTTAAATAGGGACACCCCCGGGTTGTCACAAAAAACCGGGCCGGGCCCCCTTTAAAATTTTAAAAGGGGGAAAGGTGCGCGCGCCCTAGGAGTGGGGGGGCCCCATGCGCCGGGAAGAAAATATGCGGAATGCCGCATCGGGGGGCATGGGGAGCCTGCGACCCAAGGGGCGGGGGAGCCCCCTTAAAACAGAAACCCCTTCCCCTTTGGGTCCCCCCTCTTTTGGGCCTGCGGGAACCTTTGGAGAAACCCTTGGGGCCCCAGGATTTTTTTTTTTTTTTTTAAAACATATTTTATTTGATTTTTCATATATTTTGTTTACAACATGGATCAAATCAGAGGTTTAAATTCCAACAAGAAAAAAACGCCCCCCACGTATAAAATTACAATACTTTGAATATGACTTTTCCTATACAAAAAAAAAAAAAAAAAAAAAGTGCACCCAATAACATGTATGAGGCCTAAATTTTGATAGAAATAATCTTTAAAAAATTTAAAATAGCAGAAAAATTTTTAAAAATGCTTCCGTGACCCTTTAAATGATAAAATGGGGGAAAAGAAAAAAAAAGAAAAATGAATAGGGGAAAAAGGGCCCAAAAGGGAAACCAGAAGAAAAAAAGGCGCCAAAAGTAGTCTGATTTTACCACTTTGCATCGTTTGGAAAGGAAAAAGCTTTTGGGGACCCTTTCTGCCCTAAAGGGGGGGTTGGGTCGCCCCCTGGCGGGGAAGGGGAAAGGGGGGGGGCTCCCCCCTGTCCGCCCCTCGAAAGACCACCACAAAAATCGGCGAAGAATGTATCAAAGATGGGGGGTTTTAAAAATTTTAGATCAGGGTCGCCTGTGTCGGGTGGTGAGGAAGGGGGGGAGGGGGGTCCCCTTTTTCAAGGGCCCCCAGCGGCCCAGAAAGGGCCCCTCCCACGCTTATCAGCCCTTTAATCTGAAGGGGGACAAAACCCGGGGTTTTTTCTCATCTTTGGAAAAGGGCAGGGGAAATAAAGGGTTTCCATTTCAAAAAAAAACCTCTCTTCCGCAGTTCTTTGGTCTTCTGCATCAAGTTTGCCCTGAAACCAAAGTATTGCTTCAAACTACCACCAACAGGACACGGGCGGGGTCGCTTTTTTAAACCATTGCAGCAAAAGACATCGCTTAGCCACCCCCAAAAATGCTATGGGACAATACTGGGAAAAATGTTTAAACCGCCTGAGCATTAGACCCCACCACCATCGGGGGGGCCTGGCGTAATAAAATATAAAACAGGTCTGGGTTTTGGGGTTAAAGTTTTCGCCAGGGTTTCGCACATGCCCGATAAATTTTGGGCCCCAAGAACAACTGGGGTGGGGGGGGCATTGCCACAGTCCGTGCCACTTTCCCGGGGCCCGGGGAGTTTTTGGAAATTTGGGGCACAATAGGCGTCAAACGGGGGCCTTTAGATGTGGGGGGGGAAGGTTTAAAACCCCTAAAAGCTTTGGGGTTTTATTTTAAAGGGGGTTTCCCCCTCCATTTTTCCCACAAATACCACTTCCTTGCAATCCTCCCCCAGGCCGACAGAATTTTATCTGGGAGATCAGGGCCCCCTTAGCCTACCCCCCCAAACCCGAAAAGGGGGCCCACCCCCCCCTTTTTTACCCCTATCCCACTCTCTAAAGGATGCTATAGATGTGCGAGAGGGTGGGGAGGAACTGGGGGCACCTAAACCCGAAAAATCAAACCCAAAGGGGGGCACATACCCTTGAAGATTTTAAATTTTTAAAGACTTGCAGAAGGAGAGGTTTTGAATGGGGCAAAAAGGGGGGCCCGATGGAATTGAAATTTTGGGTTCTGATTTGGGAAAGGGGGACAACCACCTAACTCCTTCCATGTGAAATAAGGGTGCCCGCAATTTCCCCCCCCAAATCCCCCACATTTAAAAAAAAGGGTTTGGTGCGGCCTGGGGGAAATTCTGGAAGGTCCCATAAGGGGAGTCTACTGCGTCGGGAATGGAAGCATCAGAAGTTTAAAGGGACGTTTTCCATGTTGAAATTTGGGTCCCTGAGTAAGGGAACCCTTACCTCTGGGGGGAAAATGAAATTTTTGTATGTGGGGAGCGCTTGGGGGTTGCCACGGGTGCATCAACCCCATCCTAGGTCAAATTTGGATATCAAACCGTCTAAACCCAAACCAGCCCCAAGGACTGTCTTGTGAGGCACGCCAAAATTGTAAAGCGGACTTTTTGGGAGGTTTAGCCCCCCGGCCCGACAGGAAGCATCAGTTTATTCAGGGCAATACGGGGCCCTTTTCCCCGGCCCAGAAAAAAACGGTTGAAGGAAGCGGCAGCTTGTTAATGTCGCTATGGCGCTTTAGCAAGGGGAGGGCCCCGGAGAGGGAAAGAGATTTCGGGAAGCATAGCATCTTAAGGGCATGACATCTCCCCGCCAAAAAAAGGGGGGGAGTCCCTCCAAACAACAGGGGTTCGTCAAAAATTTTTTTTTATAAAAAGGGGGGAAAATTTTTAGATTGTATATATTTTTTTTTGGGGTTTTTCCCCCAATTTTTTATGCCAAAGGAATTTTTAATAGGGGAAGTTCCGGGTTTTGGGAAAACTAATCCCACCCCCCCAAAATTTGGGTTTTGGGAAAGGGGGGCCCCATTTCCGGGAGCTCACTCTTAGGGGCTTTAATTTTGTCCCCAAAGAGTATTTTTCCGAAGTTTTCCAAAAAAGCAAAAACCCTTGGGAAGTGACTGCCCGGTCAAAAGAGAAAGAGGAGGAAAACATCTGCAAAAAGGTCAATCTTTACCCTGGCCACAGCCAAGCGATACCCTAAGAGGTCTGACCCTCCAAGAAGCGTGCCAGGGGTTTCTAAGGCAATGTTGAATAACAAGGGGGAGGGGGCACCCCGGGCCCGGGGCCCCCTTGCGAAGAGGGAAGCCCCCCGAGAGAAAACCGGGTTATGAACCGTGTTTTTTGGGTTTCCTTTATAAATAGCGGAAAGTAAAATTTTCCAAAAGCTCCCACTCCCCCCCCCAAACCCCGAAAATTTTCCACAACCACCCCCCCCCGGGACATTATCAAAAGTTTTTTTCAGCATCTAGGGCGATTATAGGGGGGTTCCGGCGGGGGTGGGGAAACCCTTTACCCTCCAGGACTGCCAGGACCTTTCTAAGTTTCCCACTGCTGCCCCCCCCTTTGAAAAAACTTTCCCTGTCGGGCCAATAGGCGGGGAAGCAAGGGGGGCCAATTTTTGTGGGCCCAAATGATTTTAAAAAGGGAACTTCTGGTCAACATCTTTTAAGAGATTGGGCGATAAAAAGGGAGGGGAAAAGGGGGGGTCTTTCCCCTTTTTTTGGGATTTAATTTTTAAAGGGAAGCATTTTTTGGATTCGGGGCAAAAGGGTCCCCCTCTTAAAATAAAATGGTTAAAAAAAGCATAAATAGGGGGGATAAGGTTAAAATAGTTTTTTAAAAAAAATTTCCCCAAAGGAACCCATCGGGCCCGGGGGCCTTTTTCCGGTGCATTTTGGGCAAATGGCTAACTATACTTTTTGGGGCGGAAATTTTTTGGCTTTTTAAAGTTTGGTTAAAAGTTCGGGGGACAAAGGGGGGAGTGATAAAGATGTCGGGAATTTTATGTTCCTCCTCTACCCGGGAGGAGTGGGGTTCGCCATAAAAGTAGAGCTGTTCGTAAATAATTTTAAAAGGGGTTTTAATGATCTTTTTTGGAAAACATAGGTGGGTATGACCCTCAGGGGTACGCATGGGGGTGATATGGGATGGGCTAAGCCCCCTTGAAGCAGTCAAAACAACATTTCCCCGTTTGTTCCCGGGCGAATAAAGTAGATTTTTAAACCGGGAACGTTTTGGGCATCCCCCCGCGTCCCAAACCCCAGGGCAAAAACCTTTTTGGGGCCCCTCCCACCCCCTTCTGGCTTCCTCTGAGGGATCGGGAAAAAAATCTTTTGTAGGCCCGCTTTACCCTTTTTTTGTTTGGGTGTTTTTTTTTTCGCAATTTTTGGTTTCCCTCTGTAAGCGGAGGTTTGGGCAAATTTTGCGCCCCTAAAACTGAATTTTTGGGTTTCCCAAAAAAAATGGGAAATCTGTTTTATGCCCGCTTTTTTTGACGCATATTCCAACCACCATCCACGGGCCAGGTCCGAAAGCCTCAGTCTTTGCCATAAATGCAGGGAAACCCCCCAAAAGAAATCATTTCCCCCCAGGGGGAACATCTGCTACTTTATCACAACCAGGGGGTTTATCCGAAATGAAATTTAAATCGGCAAATTTTAGAGGGGAACCCGTCTTTTTTTGGGAAAAAATCCCTAAGACCAGTGCGTAGCCCATCGCGACCTCCGACTGCTGGGGGGGGGGAGAAAAAGGAAATTCCCTATCGCAGGGTGAAGGGCTCTCCATGTGTCCCTCATCCCGGGGTATTCCCGAAAAGTTGTAAAACACCCCTTTTTAGGACCTAGCGGGGATTTTCATGAAGGGGTTTTAAGGGGCCCCCTCCTTTTTCCTGTCCAAGATTCATCCAGAACCAAGTTCATGCACCACCTACAAATTTTGGAAGAGGCTGCCCTCTTTTTTAACAAAATCTGCCAAAGTCACAAAAAAAGGGTCTGTTTTGGAAATTGGGACCATAAAAGTTAAACAAGCTAATGTGTCAGCATTGTAACTTTAATTTTTTAAATTCGACCATCTAAACCCTTTCCTTTTACGATTTCCCTGTGAGATTTCCGGAGGGGAAAATTCCCTTAAATTTTCAAGGGATTACCCTGCCCTTCCCCCTCCTTTTCTGGGGCACCAAATAAAATGGCCAACCCCCAAATTTGCGCAAAAACCGGGAAAAAATCCCCTTTTTGCCAATTTTTTCCCTGGAGGAAAAAAAATATTTTGGACAGAACCTCTTTTAGGTGGGCCCCAATACCCTGACCCCCTTTTTTTTGGGGAGCGGAAACCCCCCTTTGTGTTCCATGTCCCCCAAAAAGACCCTCATGTGTGTGGGAGGGGGGGGGGGGGGGATCAAGAAATGGGAAGCATGAAACTTAGGAAAGGTTTTACTGGAGGGAAAAACCCCCAGGGGGGCTCGGCTTTTCCCAGACTACCCCCCTTTTGCCAAAGAACAAGCTAAGAATTGGGGGGGGAAACCCCTCAGAAAAAATACTTTAAGCATGAGTACAGTTTGGATAAAAAAGGGAGAAAAAAAAAAAAAGAAAAAAGAGAAAGAAAAAAAAAGAAAAAAAATAAAAACTCCTTTTAAACCCAAATCAAAAAAAAACGCAGAAGGCCCGGGGCTAAAGGCCCCTCAAACTTTCCTAAAACGTTGGGGTTTTGGGGGCTTCCCCTTTTTTTTTTGGGATGCGGAGGGCCCTTTTAGAAAAAAGAGGCCAAGTAAAAAACAAAAGAAACAAGAAAAAGCCTCCGCCCAAACCCCCCTACCAAAAAAGAAGGGGTAAAAAAAGTGACATCCCTAAAGAGCTCAGAAACCTATGCCCAAACCCAGGTCCGTGCCCTCCACCAAAATTGCAATACAGTTTGTTTAAAAGTAATAGTAAAAAAAGGACCTTAGAAAAAAAAAAGGGAATTTAAAGGGGAAATAAAACCCAGTATAGCAATATCAACAACCCGTAAAACGTCAACAGAAAAAACAGGCAACCAGCAGGGCCCAGAAACCGCAAGTTGCAGCAAACTGGAATTAAATCACGACCTCCCAACGGGAAAAAGTCCCCCAAACAACTTCTTGGGGGCAAGAGTTTTTGGAGCAATAAACCAATCGGGGAACGCTGAGGGGTTTCCCGGGGGGCACCCAAGCTCTTCGAATTGGTTTTCCCAAAGGGGGCGAAGTCCCCGGAAGGGGAAAGAGAAAAAACCGGGTCCGCTTTGGGGGTTGTTCTGGGGGGAGATGGCCTGGATTCCCCCAAAAGGGAAACGAAGATCCCCCTTCTGCCTCCTTTTTGGGAGGGGGAAATAAAATTTGGGGGAGCGTCCCCAAGACAATTTTAAGGGGGCGGATAAAAAAGCTGAAAACGAATTTTCTTTTTTAAAAAAAAGAGCAAGCTTGCCCGAAGGCAAAGCCGGCTTTTTTATACTTCAAACGAGAATCCCCCCAAAAAAAAAATATTTTCTGACCTTCTAGGAGCGGTTTTAGACTTTAGTTTGCTTTAAACCTTGAGGAACCCACTTGTTTTAAAATCAAGAAAATTTTTTAGATAACAATTTCGCGCTCCCTCCCAGTTGGTCTCCCATCTCCCCCGTTGGGAAAGGGGGGGGGAGGGGCCCATGCCCGGGGCGCCCTTTCCCCTCTAAAAAAAACCATGTTTGGGTGCCAGTGCTTTTGGGGGGAGCGATTGACAGAGGGCTTGAAGCTTTAGATTGTTTTATCGCCAGATAGTCCAACTACCCCAAATTACTCCCCGCGAGAAAAGGGTTTTTCCCCGGTTTCCTTTTATCCGATCAAAAGGATATCTTGCCTCCTTCAGCTAAAAAGATAGTTTTCGGTGGGGGCGGTCATTTCAGGCTCAGTTTAGAGACCCTGTGCTCCCCCTCCTCTAGGGTTTTTCCCTCAAGCGCTGAACATCGGTTTTTGGAGCCTATTTTTGGGAAAGGGATGTAGTGGGCCTTTAAAAAGCAGCCTGGAGGGCAGGGGCTATAAGCCGGGCCCCTTTTTCCCGGGGTAGCCGTTTTTTAAATTTTATTTCCCGGGGCTCCTGAAGTGTCCCCCTGAGGGGGAAAAAGGAGTCTCTGGTGGGGGGTCAGGTAAGGGGGGCTTTTAGGGCCTGAAGCGCCAGGGGCCCGTGGGTCGCTGGGGCCTTTGGGCCGGTTAAAGGGGCCCGGGAACGTTGTTAAAAAAGCCGGTGGAGCTGGTTTGGGGCTGTAGGGGAGATGGAGCTGCTAAGGCCGGGGGATTATTGTGGGGTGGCATTTTGGGGTGGCAGAGGGTTCGGGGCTGCAGCACTGGGATCACGTCCCTCTGAGGGCGCCGCGCGGCGGGCTGCCATCTTGCCTTCCCCTCGTGCAGAGCGGGCCGGCAGGGAAGATGAGTCCGGGTGGCTGCTGCGGAGGACGTACCTGTCCATCCACTTGTCCCCTTGTCGGCTGTGCGGTGGGGGGCAGGGCCCGAGGTGTGGGAGCCGGTCAGCGCCGCCAGGGCGGCTATTGTGTGGTGATTAGCGGGAGGCCAGCGGAGAGCTCCGTGCGCTCACCTCCTCATGCCAGCGCCGGAACCGGAAGTGATCCGGTCCAGGATATTGTCTTCCAGCTCCCAGGACCTTTCTTGTGACCCGAACCCCTTCCAGTCAGTAAGGAAATGTTGCTTCCCCATGATCTTCTTCATGGCTAGAATCTCTCTTATGGTATAGACATCGGTGGTATGAGCTTCAGGCGCTGGAGAGGTAACCTTCCGGGAGAAGCAATTCAGGATAAGTGGTTTCAGAAAGGAGACGTGGAAGGAGTTGGGGACATGCATTGTGGGAGAAAGATGGAGTTTATAGGCCACATGATTTATTTTCTTCAGCACCATTGGTGGCTCCATTGCTTGGGTCAAACTGAGTGCTTGAGAGAACAGAGTGTGAGTTAACAAACCAGAGTTAAAAACAGGAGAGAAAAACTGGTAAGTAAACAAATCTATTTTATTTAATACTTCAATCTCATGAACTTTTTTTTTTTGTCTCTTCATTCTATTGAAACCGGATAATGGGCAGCTTCCACTGGCAATTTCCACATGCACATTCTGCCATAGTGTATGCACTACTGAGCAAGAGGTCCAGGTGAATACCGCGTAGCAGATGTGAGCATGTTGGCTAACTCTGGTAGGCTCCCATTTTAGAGGAGCAAAATGCTACACTGAGGGGCGATTGACAATGAAGAGAGGGATTTGCTACGTCTTGAGCAAAAGTTGTGGGCAAAATGTTGAGAGAGAGCATTGGGGATCAGCAGGAGGAGCGCATTTAGGCTGGTTAATGTAACTCAGGGGGATTTTCTAGGGGAACCATAAAAAGAAGGCCACTCTCCTACTCCTGAGAACCCTAGCAAATTTTGCCAAGTTGGGTGATAATCTGGGGAATCCAGTCTCAGAAATGGTCAGCCCAAGTGGACAGACTGCTCTTCCTAGTCAGCCGGAAGGAGTAGCCCAAACTAGTAGTGGGGGGAGGACATGCAGGTAGAAAAGACAGTTAGTTAAGTTGTAGGGGATTTGCTATAATCAAGAGGAACGATATAATTATTTTGTCGCCAGGACCCCGCCTCAACCGGAATGGTATGCTGTCTCCCTTGTGCCAGTGTTCGGCAGTGTGGTAGACCGGTGATAAATTACTCTTCACTGGGAGGGGCTGGCGATGAGCCCACTGTTGTAGTCCATGTTGGAACCAAATGACAGAATACACGGTAGGTGGAGGATCCCTAAAGAATAATTTTTAAAGAACTAGGCCTCAAAGCTGAAGGGAAGGACCTCCAAGGTGTGTTCTCCGGATTAACGGCCGTGCCATGGGTGCTACTCAGGAAAGGCAGCGGAGCTCTGGGAGTTAGAATGCCTGGCTAAAGTCTTGGGTGTAGGGACAGAGGTGTTTTTGTGTTGTTAGAGCACTGGGTCTGAGTTTCTTCATTGGGGTACATCAGTTTCGACAGATAAATTGCACCTGAATGGAAGGGGGTCCAGCTGTGCTGTGGGGGGAAGAATTCGTAGAAGGGTGCGGGAGTATTTAACTAGGGATGAGGAGGGAGGACAATATAGAAAATAAGGAGTAGATAGGTTAGAGAGTGGGCAGCACTATATCGGTGGGTGGAGAGTGAGATGGGGGAGTTGGAAATGAGACCAGTGGATAAGGAGATCCATGTGTTTGCAAACTACATTGAGATATAGGTACCCACAACGATCTGATGTAATCTCATGCCATCTACTAATTGTGTAATAAATAATCACATGCTGTCCGCTAAAAGGTATTATGTATAATTCCGATGCCATCATCTGAAAGGGTAATGTATTATCCCATGTCATCCTACCGAAGGACAGGTGTTTAAATCCAGAGAAGGCCGTCATCTGAACAGGGTTAAACGTTTTAATCCCCATCGCTGTCTACTGAACGGGTAATGTATGATCCCATACCGTCTAAGTGATACAGATAGATAGCAGTTAAGTACAGTAGATACAAGTCCTAAACCGTGAGCGGGAAAGTGTAAAACTGGAAGGAACTTAAACAATGTCTGATTCACAAATGCTAGAAGTCTTGCAACCAAATGGGGAACCTGAGGCGCTTAGTGTGTAGAGAGCTATTGATGTGGTATTGCTGGAAACATGCTGACTCTCGCATGATTGGGCGGAGTCAACCTTTCCAATGTTTAATCTATTTAGGAAGACGACAGAGCGAACAGAGGGGATGGAGGAGTGTGTCTGTATGTAAGTGAGTAATATGAAGGCAAATTGTGAAAGAGGTTGATTAGCAGGGCGGAGTGGCTAATGAATGTGGAAACATTGTGGGTGGAAATACAAGGGGAGAATATGCAGAGAAATATTTATTTTTGGTGTAATTATAGACCCCGGCCCCGAACATCACTCGAGAGTATAGAAGAACATATGCATAATCCAAATGGTGCGGGCACGCACAGCAGTACAGTGATAATGAATGGGGTGACTGTTATTTCCCATGCATTGACTGGGGGTTACGGGGTTCTGCTTCAACCTGAAAAGGGAAGAACGTACCTCAATTTGTTAGAGATCACTTTATGGTGGCGTTGTGGAGGATCTGGTCATTTCTAAACAAAGCAAAACTAAGCGGAGCGGTCCACAGTTCTGAAAATCTGGTAACCAGTGACCACAAATATACATTCATTTTGCAGTAAACTGGAAAAAAGAAAAACAGAGCGGGAAGGCAAAAACATTTAATTTAAAAGGCCTAATTATTCCTTATTGAGGGATGCAATTCATGGACCTAGACTTGGGAGCAGCTATTAGCAAATAGTGATATAGAACCAAAGTGGGGAGCTTTAAATATACTTTGGGGAAATTTATTGCAAAATATATTCCTATGGGTAAACAATATAGCGACCCCTTAAAAAAAAACTAAAACCAACATGGCATTCTAACCTTTCGTGTAAGAGGTCAATAACCAATAAAAAAAGGGCAGTCTTAAAAAGAGGTCAGCGAGGTTCGGCATCAGCCTTTGAAAAATAAAGAGATGCTTAATCAAATCTTGCAAAAAATTGATAAAAGCAGCTAAAAGTCAAATGAAAGGGAAGATGGCCCAGGACAGCAAAACTAAACCCCCAAGAGAATTTTTTAAAGCATATAAAAGCCAAAAAGCCAAAGCAGAACAAGTAGGACACTTAAAAACCGTGATTGTAGCTGGTCACTGGTGACCAAGAGAAGCAGAGGAACAAAATAGGTTCTTCATCTCAGTATATACTATCTTAACAAAACAGTAGTTTGAGTGGGGGTGGGCCAAGTGCAGAAGTAGTGGTGAGCACTACTGTTTAATTACATCATCTGCTATAATTAATTGGCTCAGTGTAGAAAAATGTCAAAGCCCAAGTTAAAATAAACTGAATTAACAAGGCACCAGGCCCTGGATGGCATCTTCCACCCTAAGAGTTCTTAAAGAGCTCAACTCAGGTTATCTCTGTGCCCGGCTGTAAATGATATATAGAGATTCCCTGGTGATCTGGGTATAGTGGGGCCAGGAACGGCGCAAGGCAAATGTAGTTCCCATCTTCAAAAAAGGTTCCACGTCCTTGCCCCAGGTAATTATAGACCAGTAAAGTTTAACATCTGTTGTGGGAAAAATGGTTTTGAAAGGGTCTTCATAAGGGACAATGAATACGAGGATTATGTTTGACAAAACAATATTATTAATGATTGCCAGCATGGATTACTAAGACAGATCGCTTCGAACCATCTGTTCTTGTTTTTATGAGGAGTGTGAGTTAAGTCGGATAGCGGTGTCAGCTGTGGATATTGTGTTTTTTAGACTATGCAAAGGCATTTGACACTGTACCGCATAAGAGTTTGTTGAAAATAGGAAAAAAGAGGGGGGCGCACAGATAGGGTTATAACTGTATTTAAGTACAAATTATAGGTATTGAATACAGTTTGGGATTCTCACCTTGGGGGTGTTTTGTGCTTATAATATATGAGCACTACACTCATATTGGCTTGCAGGGCAATTTTTAAACCGTAGCCCTTAGTACGGCAGCCGCAGGGTCACTATGCGGCCGCTGCGACGATGTCCCCGTGGGAGAAAGTCGCCAATGAAAAAAAAGAATAAAAGAAATTGACCCGGGCGCACCGTGCAGGATAAAAAAGCCCGATCTAGAGGCTTTTAACATAAAAAAGGAATTTATTCCTTAAAATGCAAAGATTTTACTCTCACAAAATTAGTAAAACAAAACATAACAGAATTATACGTTTACGCGTTTCGCGAAGAGAGGCCCGTCGCTTCATTCAAAGAGTTTTTCATTGGCATAAGAGTTTGTTGGGTAAATAGAATCCATTGGGTTTAGAGAAACCGTGTGTATTTGGTTTAAGAACTGGCTGCTGGGATCGTACTCAGAGAGTGGTGGTAAATGAACTCCTACTCCTGAGTGGTCTCCGGTTGTGAGTGGGTGTGCCCAGGGCTCAGTATTAGGTCCTCTCTTATTTAATGTATTATTAACTTTATAGTTGTGAAGGGGTTCGATATGCCTTAGCATGTTTCGATTTTGCAGATGCCAACCGAGCTATGCAGGGTTAGTGGCAATCTATGGTAGATGCGTCATAAATTTGCAAGCAGACCTGGGACACACTGAGAGTGCTTTGGGCAGTCCCACTTGGCAAATGGGGTTTCAATTGGATAAATGTAAGGTTCTGCATCTGGGAGAAAAGTAAGCTCAGGCATCCTATGTCCCATAGGGGGGAGAAAAAACTTGAGAATCGCCTTATTGAGAAAGATCTGAGCGTTCTTGTAAGATCATAGACTATATAACAGCGATGCAATGTGCAATCAGGTCTGCCTCTAGGGCAAGTAAATATTGCCATGTAAATTAAAAGAGGCATGGCTACGCGGGACAAGGATGTAATTCTACACTGTACAAAGCATTGGTGCGTCCTCATCTTAGAATAATGCGTCCAGGTTCTGGTCCTCAGTTTAATAGAAGAGATGTAATGGATCTAGAGAGAGTATAAAGACGAGCAACCAAACTTATAAGGGGATTGAGCACTCTTAGTTATTGATGGGAAAGAGGTTTAGTAGACATTGAACTATTTAGTCTTGAGAAAAGACTGCTTCGGGGGAACATGAATTTAATTTTATATAATATATAATTGGTGCCCTTGGCAAAAAGGTAGTGGGGGAAAAATTATTCGAGGTGAAGCCCCCTCAAAAAGACCAGGGGACCATTCCCTTCGATTAGAGAAAAAAGGATTTCAATCTGCAGGTAGGAGATGAGTCGTCCTCGTTCACTGTTAAGAACTGGTGAATTCCTTGGAATAGCCCTGCCTGAGGACTGGTCACAGTCAGGAACTAGTAGAGAGTTTAAAGAAAGGACTAGGATAACACAGAATGGAACTAAAGAATTTTAATGCGTATGTAGCTATGTAAAATTCTGGATCTGCTGGTGATGGGCTCCGGGGTCAGTGATACAGTCCTCCTGCTGGAGCAGATTGTTCTTGGACTAGTGGGTTTTCCAGGGTCATTAAACCAGTGGTGAGGCTGGCTTATATTCCTTGTCTCTCCGTCCCACCCATCACCCCACAATTTCCCCACCGCTGGGTTGAACTTGAATTGGACACGGTCTTCTTTCAACCGTACTAAACTATGGTAATCCTATGTAACTATGTAACCTCTAAAGGTCCGAGGAGAACGAGGCCCAGTATACACCTGGGTATCTTTATGGCAAACATATCTTAGAGAGAGAAGCCAGACTTTGTTCCCCAGAGCGAAGGATGGGAGGAGGCCTTTCTTCTGATCTTCTCGCACTTCATTTGGAAGATTGACCATTTCAGTGACCTTGGAGAGTGTCTTCCCAGATAACTGCAATATCACGAACCAAGTTATCCACACAGGGAACAACTAAGAGGGAACTAAAGGGAGAGGGGGCAGGGATGTTGTCCACCCCAATAAAGAAAGGGAATCACCCACAGATTTCCGTTTTAGGGGGGAGTTTTTAGGAGAACTCCCCCCAAAGCAGTAGACGGGACCAGTCACCCTTTAAGACAGAAGAAAAAATTTCCCGCATAAAAAAGTTGAGGATTTTGGTTGACCCTTTCTATTTTAACCCTTTTTGCGGGGGGGGTAAATAACCCCAAGGGGGAATCCCCCTTTTAAATTCCCCACTGGGAACAAAGGAGGGCTCAGAATTTCAACACAATACGGGATTTCCCCATCCGGACCATATGTTGGGGCATTTTCATGTAGGGGAAGATGTGCGGGAGGAAGAGACTGGCGAGGCTTTGGAAAAAGGGGGCAGACAGGTTGAAGTGCGATTTTTTAAAGAAAAGCGTAAAGTGACCACTCAAATGAAGTATTGTTTTAAAAGGGGTTTGGAAAGGGCCCATTAAAAAAATCCAGGGTTTATGTGGTTCCGGGGTTTTTTTTTGGAGGGGGGCAAAGGTTTGGGCAAACCTCCTGGCTTAAAGCTGGGATGTCTTTTGCGGGCACAAGAGGTACTTTTTTCCCCAAAAAATTCCTTTCACTTTCAAAAAAAAGATCGGGCCACCAAAAAAGCGGGAAATTTAAAAAGGGGAAACGATTTTCATGCACGGCATATCCAGCCACCGGGAGAGAAATTTTCCCCCCATCTAAATTTTCTTGCAGAGCACAGGACACACATATGTCTTACCTGAACTAACACATTGGAGGTCTACGAAGTTTGGGGAGTTTAAAAAACTTTACAAGGGAAAGATGTCTGAGAGCCCTATCTTCTCCTATAACATCAGATGCATGAGAAAGGGCATCGGCCTTGAAATTCTCTGCAGGAAGGAAATGGAAGAGGAAACTGAACCGGAAGAAGAAGAGGTACCATATTGCTTAATGTGGATTTAGTCGCTGGGCTGTCTTTAGGGACAAAAAGGTTTTTTATGGGGCGTGTAAATTTGACTGGATGTCGAGGGCCCCCCCCAGAGGGGACACCAAATTTCCCCCCAAGGCCCTTGATGGCCATTAAAATTTTCCCGTTCACCCCATGCTTTTAAAAATTTTTTCCCCAGCAGGGGAAAAACGTCAAAGAGAAGAAGTTTTCATGGGAAGGGTCTTTTCCTTTGGGCCCTTCTGTGTGAGGACCGCCCCAGCCCCCCACAGATGAGGCATCTACTTCTAGGAAAAAAAAGGTTTTTCTCGGAGTCTGGTCAAGAAAAACGGTTTGGGATGAAACGCCGACTTAACCTAGTGAAAGGGGTTTTTCAACCTCCCAGTGGCCAAGGGGGGTTTTTTTGGGTTACTGTTTTTTTCGGGTGAGCTCCATAATAGATGCCACCACCATAGACAAATGTGGGATAAAATGGTGGTAATAATTTGCGAAACCCAAAAAACACTATATGGCCCAGAGACCAACGGGCCCTGGCCACTGAAAAATGGCAGACAGCTTAGCCGGACCCATCTGCAGACCCTTGTCGAGCTTTAAAAATCCGAGAAAAAGGGAAAATTTTGGGGCTCTTGGAAGAGGCATTTTCTCCCAGCTTGGCGTACAGGCGATTTTTTTTTCGAGGGGCCTTTCCCCACCTGGGATAAAGGATTGGTGAGACTCAGGGACAAGGGGGGAAAAACCAAAATGTCATCCCGGTAAATTTATATGCAGGTACAGGAGGTCTCTGAAGGGTAAAATTTTTCAAGAAAATTTGTGGTAGTGGGTATTGGTTTTTTTTACAGTAACTTTTTTTAGACCTTTTTAGTTTTATACAGGGGGTAACGAAAAAAACCAATTTTTTTTTTTTTTTCTCAAAGAAAAATACGGTACCAGCGGAAGAGGAAGACTTGCATATGAACACCTTCTGCAGGTTCTCTTGAACGTAGGCTAACATTGCCAGAGTCACTGGTACAGACAGCGGGTAGACCCTACCCTGGGGAGGGCTAGTACTGGGTAGCACATCTATGGGACAATAAGAAGGACAATGAGGTGGAAGGGTTTCAGCCTGTTTCTCCGAGAAAATGTCTGCAAAGTTCAGATAAGGAACAGGCAGACCCAGCAGAGGTTAGACTGGCATAAGAGGAGAAGTGGGGCACACCGGTTGGGGTGCCACCAAGCAGCGAGACTGACAGTCTTGTCCCTAACGCCTGACTTCGCCTGTATTCCAGTTAATCTTAGGGGTGTGACGTTGCAGCCACTGAAGACCCAAAAGTACTGCTGAGGAAGGATGGGGCAACACATGCAATGATATTTCCTTCTTATGTAATGCCCTTACATGAAGTGGTAACAGTTCTGTACGGAAATGTATGGAGTCGCTGAGAAGCTCCCCGCTGACTAAAGAGATGGCCAGAGGTTTCTCTCGGTGGACCAAAGGGAGGCGATACTTGGTCACCAGAACGTCTATAAATTTTTTGGGGATCCGAGCCAGAAACCGGGCCCCTTGGAGCCGAATACCAGAGCTGGTCAATACTGTACTGGCTGGGCCCCAAAAATGGGGAGGAAATTTCTCCCTTTAAATAGGGACGCCTTTCCCATGAAAATTAGTGTCATTTTTCCCCAACATTGCGACAATGGGCAACCCCCGTGGAGATTCTTACTGGCACAACAAGACAAGAATTTTTCCCTTTCGCGTTGGGACAGCCTTGCGGGTCATTGGGCTCTGTCCACTTTTCATGGGCCCCTTCGCGACCGGCAAGGGGATGGTAAGGAGCCCCTTTAAAAACCAACAAATGAGGGAGGCGACATATCCCGGCCCCTTCGCCTTTGTTGGAGCTCCTCCTGTCTGTCCAAAAAGCAGATGTCAGTACAAGTGGCCAGGTGGATAAGGTCTCTCAGGGTTGAAGGAAGGTCTCAAGTGGACAGTGCATCCTTCTGGTGAAGCCAAAGGATGTCCACTTCTTTGCCTTTATGTGACTCTTACAGTCTCTCTGTATCTCTGTTGACTCTGATGAAACTGTGACTTTTTCCCCAAACTCAGGGACCACTTCTGTTTTGAGGCACCCGTTTGAGCTTCCAAGGGTCAGGACTGTTATCAATTGTAAGGTGTTATTATTTGTCATGATGTCAAGTGAACTATTTTAAAAAGATGGAATTTATTGATTACTGTTGAATTGGATATTAACAAGCAACCGATGAGCTGGACCTCCTCCGTTTGAAAATTACAAAATTTTGATGCTTTTAAAACATATCTTATCTTTTTTTAACGTTTCACAAAGCATTAAAACCACAAAATTCACTTAATGCTTAATATGGGAAGCCAATAAAATAGATATACCAATTGTATCAGGTCCCCACTTATGTGTTCATCCAGGATTATATCCCACATGTGCAATTCAGACCGGAGATGCCGGTAACCGGCAAGACAAGTGCACCCTGTGCGACGTTTTGGGGAACTCCTGCCCCTTCCTCAGGCATCAAAATGGCAAAATGTGGTACAGCATGATGAGGAGGACTGTTTAAATCCCAATTCAAATTGATCCTCTAAATTTATTGGATGATTCAGGGATCAAACACATGTTGGGAATTTTACCATTAAGCTGCTTGTTAGAGATCAACAAGTTGTGCAAAAAGTACTGAAACACTGAACAGTTGGACATGTGCATACAAAGAGATGTTCTTAGTTTATTCATTTAAACATTTTCTTCAAGAAATGTTATGTTCATCCTAAAATTTCACCCAAAAGTCAAATGTCCTTAACTTTTTGTGAATAGTGTATCTTCCTGCTATATACAAAATGATCAAGCTTATTACAAGCTAATTAATTTTTCTTAAATTACTTTATATAGCTTTCTTCAGAGAATCTCTCTTACTAATATCAAACAAAGAACTGCATCTGTCAAATGCCATCACATCATCACCACATATCACCAATACATGATTACTGAATTATACCACCACATACTGAACATAAACCATTATATTATGACCAATGTTACCACCATACAGTGAACATACAGTGGTAGATACTAGTGATGAGCGATTACGTCGACTATCGTCATCGGGTCGATAGTCGACATCGGCAATTATCAGGACGATTTCCGATAGTCGATAATAGATTATCGCCGATGACCATTAAAGTCTAAAGGGGAGAGGAAAAAACACCTTCATTCTTACACCCAAGCCCGGGCTGGAGAAGCTGGGAAATTAACATCCACAACAGTCAAATGGATACGTGCTACATCTTAGGCAACACACTTAGGTTATAAAAGCCACAGAAAAAAGTCACAGACTATTCACTAGCCCTGTCTTGAACCACAGCATGACCCTTAAACCTGCATGACCCACAAATTAAAAAGTGCCAGAAGGCAGTATGATTTGAACCATCATTTTACTTGAACTGGCATTTACTATCCCTGTCCTGGAAAAGCAGCAGACCCTTAAACCTATCTGACCCACAGATTAAAAAAGTGCCGGAAAAAGGAGTCTTTTGAAAACCCCCATTTTAGTTGAACTGGACATTGACTATACCTGTCCTGGGCCACAGCATGAGCCCAAACCTGCATGACCCCCAGTTAAAAAGTGCCGGGAAAAGGAGTCTTTGAACCACCATTTAGTTGAACCTGGACATTGACTAAAACCTGTTCTGTACCACAGTATGACCATTAAAAACCTGTCTGACCCCCAGATTAAAAAGTGCTGGGAAAAAGGAGTCTTTCAACCACCATTTTAGTTGAACTGGACATTGACTATACCTTTTCTGTAACACAGTATGGGCCATTAAACCCTGTCCCGACCTCAAGATTAAAAAGTGCCGGAAAAAGGAGTCTTTGAACCACCATTTTAGTTGAACTGGACATTGCTATGCTCCTGGGCCAAGCTGGCCCCAAAACCGCATGCCCAGA
>JAODAL010064346.1:0-18766 GCA_025379985.1 Phyllomedusa bahiana
CGGGTTTTTGGTTTTACAAACAGAACTTTTCCCCCCCCCCCCCCACCATAAAAAAAAAAAAAAATTAAATAAATAATTTAATTCTTTTTTCAGTGTACCAGAAAAAAGAAAAATGCAAGAAGGGGGGAATACAGTCAAGACGGAAATACGCAGAAATAAGTGAGTATATGCAATTATACATGGTGATATTATATAATGTACATGTTTTCTTTACTAACAAAACAAAGGGAAAGTTTCAGAACACAACATAATGTGAAAATTTAAAAAAAGATCATGTGTGTAAAATTAGTAAAGTTGAAGTGAAAAAATCACCATTCAGAGTTTTTGCTAATCAGTTTTTTATTATCCTGCCTGTAATGTAAATTTATAAAAGTTGCTAATTGGTATTACTACTGTAATTTTCAAAAACCAAATACAGCAGCACCCAGCTGGCACCATACAGACAAAGGATTAGTGGAACATTTAAAATTCATTATTGCTATGCTTTATACATGCACAAAATAAAGGCTTTTAATGCGCACTTTGATCAAATTGTGTATGACAACCTACTGTGTCAAAGACCCTACTCTAATCACTCTCTGTAGGGCCAAAGCTGCCATACATTCAGAGCTGGGCTCCATTCACATTGATTAGACGGACCTCATGCAGCTAGGTGGGATGAGTGCACAACTAATATGGAAGCAGACACTCATCCAACTACACATTCAAAAAAAAAAAAACATTTTGCGATTTGCATAGATGCTGGTGCACACTCTTGTGACAGCAAAAAATAGATTTTCAACCAGCTAGCACTGAACCTATACAGGCATTGAACTTGTTTGCATTATACTTTATATATTCAAAAAATAAAGGCTTTTATGCTCAGTTTGATCGAATTGGATATGCTCACCTACCTTGTCAAGGTAGCTTCATCAGGTAGATCACTACTCTAATGCCTCCATACATTCAGGTGGCTTTCTTCCCCCAGAGAGGCATTAGAGTAGGAACCCACCTGATGAAACTACTCTGACGTGGTAGGTGGGCATACACAGTTTGGATATATAAAGTATTACAGTAAAGCGCGTTAAATTTTCCACTAGTCCAATGACTAAATAGTTTTATTGCCAGCTGACTTCTGTATTTGGTGTTTGAGATTTTACTTTTTGCAGCCACAACAATGTGCATCAGCGTGTATGCAAACTTCAAAAGGAGGTGCAGGTTAAATCTGTTTTTTATAGTGGTATTATTGAGTTATCTGTATTTGTTTATCTACATATATATATATATATATATATATATATATATATATATATATATATTAGCAGGGCCGCTATTAGGGCAGTACTGATAGTAATGCTGTCGGGGCCCCAATATTTTTTTTCAAAAAAACGGAGAACCTGCCACTGCCCCCCTGCCTCTCACTAATACATTCATTGACTCAGTCGGATTATTATTATTTTAGGGGCACAGTGGGGTCTGTAATTAATTTCAGGGACTGTGATTGGGTACAAGATCGGAACTGGTAATGGATGGAGGCCCAGATACTCAAATGGAAGTCCTGTTCATGAAGTCTATAGTGTATCTTATTTATTGTGTATACACATATGAATGTCTACAAATATATTTATTAGGTAACTTTTGTTTCTTTTTTTATTTGCTTCTTCATTAGAGCAACTTGGGACTCATTTGTGACTGATCACTCAGAGTGAAGAGACCATCCTTCTTCAACAATTTGTATGTGTGCATGTGTGCATATATAGGGTGTTACAAAAGGATGGTGCAAAAGTAAAGGGCCATAGTTAAAGTAACTTCAGTGGAAATGGCCAGTTACTAAAAATCAAAGCAAACAGGCTTAATCATATACATATATTGAACATTTGTAGTGTATAAATAAAACTTGCATAGATAGTTTGTCTTTTCATGTTAATTAATGTGCATTATGTTCTCTTAATACCGAGGCTATAATTTTACACCATCCTTTTTGAATTACCTTGTGAATAATGGTGAATAGTAAATTTCATAATGGTTGAATCTTGTAATTATTTTGTACATAAAGGGGTACTCCAAAAATTACCAACAGCTCATCAGTCAATCACGGATGATTAAAAATCGAAAAAAAACAACTGACCTTGTAAATCATCTCGTTCTGAGGTTGTAGATTTTCCCAGTGATCCTGGCCAATAACATCACCGTTCAGTCTTCATGTGACCCTGCAGCCATTTGCATGCCACAGTGGTCTCTTGCTGGATATACCACACATGACCGTTATGACATTTGATTGGTTGCATGGTCACGTGAAGACTGAACAGTGATGTCATTGGCCAGGATCACTGGGACCGGCCATAGTGCTGGAATGAACTGGTATAAAAGAGAAGTTTTTATTTTTCTCTGTTTTTAATGATCCCCTATGAACTGAAGAGCTTTTAGTAGTTTTGAAATACCCCTATGTAATAGTAAATGCTTAGTTAAAAAAGCATGTAATTTTCCCAGAATGCTGCTTTCTATGGATGCTAAATTTAAGGCTTATGAAAATTAGTTCCTTATAGTAAGTCAAACAGAACAAAAAATTATTTGCATGCTTTATTGGATACTGTATTAAGATAATATTCACGTCTAGGAACATTCATGCTTGTAAGGGAGAGTTATATAATACAATGCTGTAAGCTAACTAAACACCCAATGGGAAAAGATCCGCTCACCTGTCATAGATGATCCCAAACAAAGGCACAGCAGCAGGTCAGACTCCAAGCCCATTGAACCAAACAGTAAGAGAAGCAGAAAGCCAGCTCTCAAGTTGGGAAATGATTAAAACTTCTATATTATAGTGATTTAAAAACAATTCTTGTGGACACGGTCATATTGACAAGCAAGATATTGTAGGGCAAAGGTTCAAACATAAGGATATGCTGATGCGTTTCAGACAGATAAACTGTCCTTAGTCATAGCCTACAAAGGAATGATAGTCAAACATCTTTATAGCTGTAACATTGAAAGCATGTGAATATGAGGCACCAATCAGCAACTGTGTGAAGTTTACCTATCAGGGGGCAGCTTACAAACTGGAATTTCAGAAAAAGAAGAAAAACCAGATATAAAAACTGTGACAACTCACACTCATTTGGATGCCATTTGGGACCGTCCTGGGGGTACTTAGCTCTCTGATCGCCGCTCGGGTAAGCAAAGTATTGGCACACCGACACTAGGCTTCTGTCTTCAACTGACCTCAGCCAGCTTTATTCGGGCACAAGATAAATAAAAAATACAAACAAAATCTCAGGCCATCAGGCCACTGACTAAACATGTACAGAAAATCCCTCTCCAACGTGTGAGCTGGACCTAATGTCCAGTCCCACAATACACCTCCTCACTTTCCCCCAGTCTCCCGCTGGGTCCTGGCTTCTCTGAAGCCTTTGGGAGGGCCAGAGCCTCTCTATAGCTCCTCTGCTGCTCCACACTGCAGGCAGAAGACCACGCCTCCTTAACACCTGCAGGCTCAGGCCTTTTATAGGGCACCAGAGACCTGTCCAAAACCTGGCCTGGAACATGGGAACAGCCACTCACCCAACTGCAGCTTTTCCGGGAAAAGCCAGCCCATAATGGCTGGACATCAGCTGTACTAGGTATAGGTGTCAGCAACATTAGGTTGCTGACAGACAACCTCTGGCTTCCCCCACTGAGACCAGGCCCTCTGTGACATGCTGCTAGCAGGTGACCTGCTGTACGGCACCTAGTGGCAGTGTCATGCGACCGCCCAAGATCACTCTGCCACAAAACATATATACTTAAAATCAAATGGGTTTAAGACCTATATGTGAGACATCGATGCTAACAAAGATATGTTAATATAAATATGTAATGTCCTATTTGACGTTCATATCGTATGGTACTCTTGTACTCTTGAAAATCCAACGTGACTCACGACTGATTAGTTTACAGTCTTGGTCTCCTCCTATTACAGATTTTAATTTAAAGGAATTTAAACGAATTTGTGCTTCCAGTATGTATGGTTGAAAAATGCCTGGAAACCGCTGAGGATCTAAAACAATCAGTACGAATAGCATCTGACAAATGCCGTCTAATACAAATTTTTAGCGGACCCGTAGTGCAGCCTACATATTGAAGGCTGCAATCTGTGCATTTGATCAAATATACAACATACTTGCTGTTACAATTAATGAAGGTACAGACAGGGTATTTTTTTATTGAATGTGGATGGGAAGGTTTGTGTAATAACCGCTTATCGACACGCTGTACATTGCTTGAGGCCACGTTTATAGAAACCCTTTGAATGTAGCCAGGATTGTTTGGATTCCTGTGGGCTTAACAAACTTGGAGATAGAAGGGAGGCTAGTGTGGAAGCTTTCAAAGAAGTTTCTCAAATTCTCAGTAACATATAAAAGGTGCAGATGTTTTTTATAATTGAAATGATTTTGTTATACTGTAAACTATAAGTTTTAGAAAACATAATAGAAGATTTTTTAAAATCTTTTCTATTCCTGCCCTATATTCCGTCCTATCGTATCCAGTATCCATTCCCTTAATGAGAATTTGGGTCAATGGATTGATTTTTTAGCTACAACCTTTGGTAACAAGTTTACCAGCATACATTAGGGACACCCAGCACCTTTTTGTCATTTTGGAAAGAATGAAGTGGCATTCACATTTCAGCTGGGTTTCTTTT
This sequence comes from Phyllomedusa bahiana, assembly GCA_025379985.1. NCBI lineage: Eukaryota > Metazoa > Chordata > Amphibia > Anura > Hylidae > Phyllomedusa > Phyllomedusa bahiana. The sequence goes on from JAODAL010064346.1 coordinate 4,661, forward strand.
GATGTGGTGGCACTTTACCCCAGTGCCCCCTGCCCAGGCAGGGATTTTTTTTTGCGCGTATAGTGTTTTTCCCCAAATAAAACAACACTTTTTTCGGAAGGCTGTAAATTTTTTCAACCATAATTTTTATGTTCAACCAGATGTTTTTCTCCATTTGCAGGGTGCATCGATGGGTGCTAAATTTCCCCCATCTTTCTCCCATATTTTTATGACCCTTTGGGAAGAAAAAATTATTTTTTCTGATAACAATCTGTTCTTCACCCACATCATATGGTATGGGAGATCTTTGAGATCTCTATTGGGTGTGTGGGGGAGGGTTTTTGGGCCTCTCCCTTTTTTGGAATATCAATGGGCAGTTTTCCCTTTCCTGCCTGTATCTGCCCCCTTCCTTTTTTCCACTGACCACATTCGCCTGCTGCCTGCCTTGACCTTTCTGCCTGTCCTCAACAACGAGTTTGCCTGCTCATTTTGTACCATGCTGCACCCCGGCTGCCAACCCAAGCAAGTCGCGTCAGTTATAGTGACCTGGGACTCTCTCGCCGCACAAGTCCTACCTGCCTTGCGGCGGGCTCTGGTGAAAACCAGGAGGCACTTTAGGCTCCGCTTCCATGATGTGGCTTTAACCACAGCTTGCGATGTTCCAGAGGATCCACATCCTAGTTGTCCTTACACTCTTACTGGTCACTGGAAGATAACAGGCCTTAGGCAAGGAATTCTTTAAAAGGTTTTTGAAAAAAAGAATTGTTTTTTACAAAAAGATGGCCTAGGTATAAAAAGCCTTTTTAAAAGAGTGCCAAGAAATCCACAAACAGTTTGTGAAGAAAGTAGACTAAGGACATGGATTACGGAAACCCCTTGTCATTTGGTCTGATAAAAAACCATTTTAAACTTATTTAGTTCAAATGGTGTAAGCATGTATGAGGGAAAACCGCTGAGGATACAAAGACAAGTGTGTTTTGCCTACAGTAAGCATGGGGTAGGAAGTCATTGTTTGGGGGCAGCATGAGTGCTTTCAAACATGAAAACTGTTTAAAGCCTCACGCACTTTTCTGTGTTCTCCTCTTAGCCCTGTCCTCTGCCGTTGACCTGTGGACCACTCCATCCCCTATAAATCCTCCCCTCCCTCGGCATCATGATTTGGGCCCCTTCCTGGATCTCCTAACCCCTGAACGGACATTAGTGTCTCTCACTCTTGCCCACCCCCCTCCTCCCCCCGCTCTCTGTTGGTGTCCCCCAGGGGTCGTCCTGGGCCCCTCCCTTTTCTCTTTTTACACTCTTGGCCTGGGTCAGCTCATAGCCCCACATGGCTTTCACTACCATGTACGCGGGTTTCACCCCAGCTTTATATTCCCCGGGCCTGATTTTAACTTCTTCTTCCTGGATCCCCGATGCCTATCATCCAAATCCTCCCCTTTTTTTCCTCGTCTTTTAAAACAAAATTTGGAAAAACCGAACTCATTCATCTTTCCACATCCCCCCTCCATCCCCCCACCTAAACTCTCAACAGTTAAGGCTACACTCTCTTCCCCCCGCTCCACAATCCATGCCCTTGGGATAACCTTGACTCCTCTTTTTCCTTAAACCAAATCCAAGCCCTCCCCCGCCTGCCGTCGCCACCCTGAAAAAAAATTTCACGATGTCCATTCCTAACTCTGACCACAAAAACGCTGGCCATCCCTCGTTTATCTCCCCCCTAGGGGAAAATGGGCAACATCCTTCTCTGTTGGCCTCCCCCACCAGCACTCCCTCCCTTCAAACCATCCCACTCGCTGCCTGTCTTATCCCCCCTTCTCCCGCTATCCCCTGCCTCTCCCCTTGTCAATCCCCTTTACTGGTCCCCCCTTGCCCAGCGAATTCATTTCAAGTACTAACCCCGACCTACAAGGTCTCCATAACCTCTTCCCCAACCTCTTGCTCAATTCCAGATACCTTCCCTCACCAAAATTCCGTCTTTACAAGACCTTTTCCCCCTGTCCCCTCCATCAGTCCTCATAAACCGCTCAAGCTTCACTCTGCTTCCCCTTCTTGGAAATCCTTTAAACCGGGGGGTGCTAGCGATTCATTCGGGGGACAGCCCGAATGAAAACCCCCTGTGCCCCCGGGCTCGGGACTCCAGGCCGCTGCCTTGGGCCTGGAGCGTCCGTGTGCGGGCCCCCCGCCCGAGTCTTGATGCGTGGGCCGTTTCACAGCAGCCGCGCAGGGGCAAATGGGGAGGGGCAGGAATCGTTCCGTCCTGTCTCCTCCCCTTATTTCGGGGGGTCACCCCAGCGCCGTACTACTTGGCATTTCCGGGGGGGGACCGCCCCTTTTTCCCCCCCCTCGACGTGGGATCCTCTAAGCCGGGAGAAGCGGGGCCGAGGAGATTTCCGGGCCCCGCGGACGGCGTAAGTAGCGTGATGACACACGTGCTTTACCGCTCCAAGCTCCCCGGGACGGCCCGGGACCCCGGGCTCATTAGGTAAGTAGGTTTTTTTATTTTATTTTTATTAGGTAAGGGGGCAAGACACAGGGTACAAGGGGGGCCGGGCAAGACATGGGTAAAGGGGGGCAGGGCAAGACATGGTACAAGGGGGGCAAGACACTGGCTACAAAGGGGGGGAAGACATGGCACAAGGGGGCAAGAAATGGGAAAAAGGGGGGGCCTAATGGTAAAGGGGGCATTGGTAAGGGGCAAGCACTGGCTTAAGGGGGGTAAAAGGGTACAGGACAAGAACGGCTACAAGGGGGGATAATGGCTCAGGGCAAGACACAGTACAGGGGGGGATAAAGGGTCGGGGCAAGGAACTGGCTACGGGGGTAATGGGTACAGGGGCAAGACAGGCTACAAGTGGGCATAATGGTACGGAGGCAAAACACGGCTACGGTGGCTAAAAGGCTACAGGGGGAAAAAAACTCTAAAGGGGGCTAATGGCTACAGGGCAAGACACTGGGTACAAGTGGGCATAAAGGCTAAGGAGGCAGGGCAATGGGTACAGGAGGGAAGACACTGGTACGGGGCATAATGGTACAGGGGAAGACACTGGTTCAAGTGGGCATAAGGTACAGGAGGCAAGACACTGGCTACAGGGGGCAAGACCTGGTACGGGGCATATTTGGGTACAGGGCAAGACATGGCTACAAGGGGATAATGGCTTTCAGGGGGCAAGCACTGGTACAGGGGGCATAATGGCTACAGGAGCCAAAAACACTGGCACAGGGGGTAATGGCTCAGGGGAAGCATGGCTCAAAATGGGCATAATGGTACGGGGGAAGACATGGCTACAAGGGATAATGGTACGGAGGCAGACACTGGTACAGGACAAAACACTGGCTACAGGGGGCATATTGGCTACAGGGGCAAGAACTGGTTCAAGTGGGCATAATGGCTACAGGAGGCAAGACATGGTACGGAGGCAAGGGCATGGCTACAGGGGCATATGGCTAAAAGGGGCAAAACACTGGTCAAGTGGGATAATGGGGACAGGGGGCAAGACACTGGCTTACAGGGGGAAGACACTGGTTTCAGGGGGCATATAGGCTAAGAGGGCATGTCATGGCTACAGGGGGCAATATGGCTAAAAAGGGCATGTCACTGGCTGCAGGGGGGGATTTGGTAAGCGGGCATTTTTTCATGGCTACAAGGGGGGGATGTCACTGGCTACAGGGGGGTGTCACTGGTAAAAGGGGGGGCTACACTGGCTTCAGGGGGTATGTGGCTAATGGGGCATATCACTGGTACAGGGGGGCATATCAAAATGGCTAAGGGGGCAAATTATGTGGGGTATGGGGGCAGTTAGAGAAAATGTGCTCACCCTTCGACAGTCATAAATCTGCAGACCTCAGTGTTGGGGAGTGATCCAGTCCAGGCTCGCCGCCGGCCAATCAGTAAAACACAAAAAACGTAAAGGAGGGCTTCCTCCCGGCATCACACAGGTTTCGCCGCAAAAAATCCTCCCCCCGGCTGCAGTATAAATATCTTCTTATTAAACCATATTTTAAAAAACAGCCCAATGACAAACTACACGCAGTCACGGGCAAACGCGTTTCGGGCCTTGCTACCCTTTTTTCCAGTAAAATTTTTAAAAGTTAGCATCATATTTAAAATAATGACAACCAATAAAATTCAACAAAGCATCAAAGTGACGGGGCCAAAGGAAACCCCAAGCAAACGGAATGAAGAGATGGTAACCGTTAGATAAAAAAGGGACTCATAGAAAATATGGGGGGTTATTTTTTAGCAAGATTTTGTAAAAGTCAAATGATAAAAATATACATTTTGCATTAAAGACCCCCAAAAAAATTGCCATATTTTGTACGGAAGGACCTTACAATATAAACGATCATAGTAGGGTTAAAAGAATATTAGGAGGTCCCCTACGGGAAATTATGCCCTTTTGGTATGGTGTACCAACTTAAGGATCCAAAACGCTTTCCTTTTTTCTGAGTTTTTTTTACCCTATCACCACCTCGGTACGGACGGGGGATAGTTTTCCCAAAAGGGCGTAAAATTTAAAGCGGGATAAAAAAATTTGGTGACATTCTACAAAATGCCTGGCAACCCCAGCATTTGCCCCGTTTTTTTTAAAATGGAGGGGAAAATTTTTTCTGAAATGCGGTTTTAAAATTTTCCTATTGTGCTGCCCACTTTTTTTTAAAACAAGGGTACTTTTCAAAATATAGTTTAATGCGTACTGTTTGCAATTGAAAAATGGTAAATCTTTTAATTACCTAACTTTTTTGGTCAGCAAAGGTTCCATTTTAACTGTATTTTTACACTCCACACGGCTGCCCCCACATGGAAAAAACCCTTTGGGAGAGCCATGCTTACCAGAAGTTTTGTTGGGCCGAAAAAAGTGCTAGGAAAATATTAGTCTCCAATTTTTTTTTCCCCTTTTTTTGGAACACACTCTATTCCCTATCCAGGATTTTTGCTAAAATGTCACTTGTTTAAGATGTTGAGTTTTTTTACGAAAATTTTTTTGTTTTCCCTTTATAGTTCTTGCTATATTTGGTAGAAAAAAACTATTTTATGTGGAATAGGGTTTATTATGTTTTGGTTTATTGATTCTACAATTGGGTGGGGTTTTTCGGTGATTTTTCGTTTAGCTTAAATTAAATTTTGTCTTGGTATCCCCTTTCGCTTAATCTTCTATCATGATTTTTTTTTCTTTTTTCAAATCCTGTGTAAGGTACAGATCCTCTTAGCCTTGTGTATTCCCTAGGGGTTGGCTTTTAAATGTGTGGCGCATGGCAACGTTTGCTTTTAACACAGAGTTCCTGCATTGGGTTTTGAAAAAAGCGAAAAAAAGTGATAATCCCAAATCTAAAATAAACCCGTAAAAGGACATCTAAAAGGGGAATTGGTTTTATTCCAAGACCCCTAATCTAAGGTTAAAAGATTATCATTTTAAGAAATCAAAAGAAGGACTGTTGAGCGTTTACATTCGCGACCCCATATTATAAGGAGGTCGTCGATGTTGCGCCCAACCAAACCACGGCATCGAGAGGGATTATCCCAAACTTAAAGGGGCAGGGGTTTCCCACCACGCCAAAAACCATTTGGCCAAAGATGGCGAAAAAGGGGCCCCCTAGGTGCCCCCCAAATTGTAAAAAAAATGTTTTAAAATTTAAAATAATTACTACCCAATAGGAATTCTAGGCTAATAAAATGAATTCATGTGTGTTTCTGTAATGTGAATACTGTTTAAAAAAGAAATCCACTGCTTTAGTGCTTGTTTTTGTGGTATGCTGGTATAAAACTCTCGAACCCGAAAACTAACCCAGGTGAAACACTGTTCCCAAACCCCGCCTGAAACATGCCTAGTAAAGCCTTGGGGTCCTTGATATATCCCGTAACTGTTGCACCAGGGGTTGAAAAAATTTATCCACATGTTCTTAATCCTCCCTATGAATTGTTTTCCTGAGATATAGGTCTAAGGGGCCCGGGGGGGAAAACGTTTTTGTGTACCTTAGGGGGCTCCATAGAAAATGGGGACCACTGGGCATGACCTAGTAAAATAAGTTTTTTGCTTGTTGTATGGACCTAAAAAAAACACCCCCTGAGTTAACAACCTTCCAATTTTTTTTTGGGAAAAAGGGCCGGGGGGTCCTCCTCTTAAAATTTCCAAAGACTGGGGGTCTTCCAATATTTTGTAAACGGGTGGTAAAGGCCACATAAGTCTACCGTTTTCTCCCCCTTTATCCGCTCTTTTAATAAAACCCAATTTATTGTTATTTTTAAGCTCTTGAATGGGTTTAAAATTGTGACCAAGAAGATTATATTTTGTTTGAATTTTTTTGAGCTGCCTTGTTCACCTTCATCTTTTTGTTTTTTTTTTTTCGTCTAAATGCATTAGGGCACGTTTCCCTTGCATATTGGGGAAAATATCAAGCACGGGGGCTCTAGCTTTTAAAAAAAGGGTACCAAACAAAATTTAATTGAAGCTAAACGAAAAATCTACCAGAAAAAAACCCGTCCCCAAATTTTAAATCAACTACAACAAAAAAAAAACCCTATTCCCAAAAATATTTTTTTTTCCAAATAAAAGCAAGAACTATAAGGGAAATCAAAAAAAAAATTTTTGTAAAATCTCAACATCTTAAACAAAATGAAATTTTTGCAAAAATCCTGGGTGTGGAATAGAGTGTGTTCCAAAAAGGGCCAAAAAAACCCTTTGGGGACCCTAATATTTTCCAGCACTTTTTTTTTTGGCCAACCAAAGCTTCTGGTAAGACTGGCTCTCCCAAAGGGGGTTTTTTTTTCCCTGTGGGGGGGAGGATGGGGACGTTAAAATACATTAAAATGGATACCTTTTTCTGACCAAAAAAGTTAGGGGAAATTTCAAGATTTACCATTTTCTCAATTGCAAAAGTACGCAGTAATCTATTTATTGAATGTACCAGTTCTTTAAAAAATAGTGGGCAGCACAATACGGAAACTTTTTAAAATTCCGGCATTTCAAACATATCCTCTCATTAAAAAAAAAAAAAAACCAACAAAAGGGGCAAATGTCTGGGGTTTCCCGGGATTTTGAGAATGTCACCAGGTGATTTATCCACTTTAAAAAATTTTGCCGTTAACAATCCCCCTCCGTACCCAGGTGGTGATAGGGGAAAAAAAATCAGACAAAAAGGAAAGCGTTTTTGGATCCTTAAGTTAGGTACACGCATACCAAGGGCAAATTACCCTACGGAAACCCCCATAATAATTAACCCCACAAAGTCGGTTTATAAATTTTTAAGGGCCGTTTCTCTTACTAATATGGCAATTGTTTTGGGGCTTTAAAAGCAAAAGAATTTATCTATTTTGACTGTTTCAAATCTTTTTTACAATTATCCCCCTCACAAAAGTTTTCTATGGATGGACCTTACTCTAACGGGTTTCCATCTCTTCATTCTCGTTTCGTTCCCGGGGTTTCCTCTGGGCCCTCCGTGTATGATTGTTTAATTTTTTTTTGGTTGTCATTTATTTTTTAAAAATGATGCTAACATTTTTAACTTTTTCTGTGAACAAGGGCTACAACCCGAAAAAAGCGTTATCTGGTTTTCTGCGTGTAGTTTTGTCAGTGGCTGTCTTTTATTTTTAATAAAAAAGGGATTTATACGCGCCGGGCGGAGGATTTTATTGCGGCGCATGGCGTGTGATCGCCGGGGGGAAGCCCCCCTTTCGTTTTATGGGGGCAGTAACCCGGGTACAGGGGGCTAATAACCTGACTACAAGGAGCATGTTACTGGCTACAGGGGGCATATTACTGCCTAAAGGGGCATTTAACCTAGCTACAGAGGGCAGTAAACCTGGATAGAGGGCTAAAAACCCTGGCAAGAGGGGGCTAAAACCCTGCTACAGTGGGCTACAAACCAGGCTATAGGGCCAAAATATTTACCTAAAAGGGGGGTAATTATTACCATTTGGGGCACTATAGATGGGATTTTGTATAGAGATAGGAAATTGTAGAGAAATGCTGATAAAATGAGGAGTCTAAGATGTTTGTTTTGTACATTTTTCACTGAAGAGTTGTGGACGTAGAAGTCATCATGGCGTCTGGGACAGATGGAGAAGAAGAAGAGAAAAGAACAACTCTTCAGAGACGTCCCTGAAGTCACTAATTGAAAACTGCAGTGTAATCACTTATATTTCTCCTCAGCCTACATACAAAGGCTTTTCCTCTGAAAATATACATCCGCAGTTCCAATGAGACGCAAAAAATTTCCGTGTGCACCAGCCCTACTCAGAAAAACTTAAGGGCCCGAGCCCCGGATGTTTTGGGAACCTAGCAATGCCCCTGTCCTTAACTCAAAACACCAGACTCTCCCCAATTTTCACCAGTTTCAAAAGCAACCTGAAAACCCATCTCTTCAGGATAGCCTATGACCTACACTAACCCCACCACCAAAACACCAGCCCACAAACATGTCTGCCCCACACCTTTTGTCTCTCCCCCCTCCCTTCTAGATTGTAAGCCCCCCAGGGGCAGGGCCCTCTTTCCCTCTCTGTATCAGTTACTAGTCATTTTTCGTCACCATTGTATTTGTTCAACATTTGTTACGTATGTAATTCCCCTGGAATCAATGGCGCTCTAAAATAAATAATAATAATAATAATAAAATAATGACCCCAAACACACGTCCAAGACGACCACTGCCTTACTACAGAAAATGAGGGTAAAGGTGCTGGACTGGCCAAGCACGTCTTCGAGACCTAAAGGTTGAGGAATGAAAGGTCTCCAACGTCCAAGATCTCTAACATCCACCAGCTGCATGTTGTTGTCACGGAGGAGTAGAAGAGGATTCCAGTGGCAATCGGTAAAGCTCCAGTGAAGTCCAGTTAAGACAGTGCTGGAAAATAATGGTGGCCACACAAAATATTGAAACTTTAGGCCCAATTCATCCATTTTCACTTAGGAGTGCGCTCACTTTTGTTGCCAGTGGTTTAGACATTGATGGTTGTGTTTTGAGTTATTTTGAGGGCACACCAAATTTACACTGCTGTATAAACTGTATACTGACTACTTTTGTATTAAAGTGTCATATCTTCAGTGTTGTTCCATAAATAATACAATAGTTACAAAAATGTGAGGGGTCTACTCCCTTTTGTGAGATGCTATATGTCATTCTAATACAGTAAGCATAACGGCTTGCAAGCAACCACAGAAGCACTGTTGGTAGTGTAGGATGACTATGGGAAATGCATGGAGTACTGAATGGTCAGACGGGAAAGTGACCAAGTCTGTTTACAAAGGTTGGTTTCTGATGTTTGGTGTGAAAATCAGTTTAATGGCAGATTGTGTTGTAGTGCTCTGCCATTAAAAAAATTGGTACTAAATAATAAAAAAATATATTGTGGTGGAAGTGTCATAGCTTGAGGCTGCATGAGTGCTGCCAGCTGTTGGGAGTTATAGTTCATTGAGGGAACCATGAATGCCAACATGTACTGGGACATACTGAAGCAGAGCATGATCCCCCTCCTTTTGGAAACTGGGCCGCAGGGCAGTATTCTAACATTCTAACAACCTCAAACACACCTCCAAGATGACCACTGCCTTACTAGAGAAAATAAGGGAAAAGGTGCTGGACTGGCCAAGCATGTCTCCAGACCTAACCCTAATTGAATATATGAGGAAGTTGGAGGAATGCTAACATTCACCAACTCTGTGATGTCGTCATGGAGGAGTAGAAGAGGATTCCAGTGGCAACCTGTGAAGCTCTAGTGAACTCCATGCCCAAGAGAGTTAAGGCAGTGCTGGAAAATAATGGTGGCTACATAGCATATTGACACTCTGAGCCCGTTTTGTCCATTTTCCCTTAGGGATGTACTAACTTTTGTTGCCAGCGCTTTAGACATTGATGGCTGTGTGTTGAGTTATTTTGAGGGAACACCAAATTTACACTATTATACCAACTTTATATTGTATCAAAGTTTAATAAATATATAATACAGTATTTACAAAAAATGTGAGGGGTGTATTGACTTTTGTGAGATACTGTATATGACAGAGAAATGCAAGAAGTAACCTTTATGCTTTGAGGCACTATCAAGCCTTTGCTTTTCCTTGAATATTAGTCATACCTTACATAGCTGCAACTACTATTGCTGAGCTTATGACTCATGCTGGTGGGAATCCTTGTTGTATTACAAAGATCACGTTGTTTTAATGCCGCAAGGCATTTCCTGCTACATCACAAGGACATTGCGTTGACTCATGATGAAAAATCTAACCAAATGAACGCTGACGCCTGTAATGCAAATGTCATTAGATAATGATTTTTTCCCTCTGACTAGCAATCCAACTATTTTATATTTACTTTTCCATTCTACATTTCTTACATTTTTATTTCTATTCTTTGAAATGATACAGAATTTCCACTAACACTGTTTACTCACTTTTTTATGTATGCTAGAGGTATATGCTGGGAGTATTCCTCAACATATACTCCGATTTACCCCTGTGTACCTAGCTAATGTCAAAACAGTTAGCAATATGCTAGAATCATTTACATTAGCAAAAAAAATTTTTTCTAAGTGTGGTCTACTAGGTTTTTCTTTGCAGTAGCACAAAGTACATTAGTAGTCAATAGTTGATATATGTGTGCTGTTGCTCTACTGCTTCATTCATTGGAGGTAAACATCAGGGAATATGCTAACATGCCTTAAAAATAAAGGGTCACATGTATGAAAACTAAATCTAAGACTTTGTTTGTGGCCCATAGCAACAATCTAGTGCTCTGAAAAAAATGAAAGTGAAGCTCTGATTGGTTGTTATAGGCAACAAAGAAAGTTTTAGACAGTTTTCACATATGTCTTCCAAAGTGTTAACAGAGCCCAATACACACTTGAAGTGTTGTTTCCATTTATTAGGAACTCCCACAGAAAGCTGTAACTGAGCCTGTCATTGCAAAGACTAAGCTGTGCAAAACTGCATTTGTTACATTTGTACATTTGTTAAAAAATTATAATCATTAATCCATGACCTACGATTTGCATGTATTTATTTTGTCACAATATTATCATACATTGTGCTTTTGTAATATATTCAGCACATTATTATTCCTGTTTTGTGTTGTGGTAGGATCATTTTATATTAAATTTCTCATTTATATAAAAAGGCTCAACAACATTTTTTATGGTGTTATAATGGTCTCAGCTGTACATTAGCTCATAATGCTAAGGCCCCATTTGCATCTCGTTTTCAGCTCCCATTCATGGTATACCATAAAAAGTAGCCCTTTAAGGACCTTTTTTATAGGGCGTTCACTCTGCAGTATAAATGATGTGTTGTCTGTATTCTAGAGGCTGATGCGATTTCGGAAATACCAAACATGTGAGGTTTTAGTTATGTTACAGCACCGTAAAAAAATCCAAACATTTAAAATTTTTGAAATTTTCACCGTGGCGCCATTTTCTGCGACCAATAACTTTTTTGTACTTTTTTCTTCTAACACCTATGGACTTGAGTGAGTATATTTTTTTTGCGGGCTAAAGTGTACTTTTTATTGTAATTTTTTTTATCTACATGTGACTTCTTTGATCACTTTTATTTCAATTTTTTTTTCTTCTACAATGTTCAGTGTACGGGATAAATTATATATTTTAATACATCAGAGTTTTTGGATGCGGCAATACCAAATATGTGTAACTTTGTAATTATTTTATTTTTTTATTTGTAAAATGCCAAAAGGGGACCTGGGGCAGGAAGTTGTGAAATAAAAAGCAGGGCAGTGATGGAAGCCTTCACGTGGCCATCTTTGCCGCGGCGCCTAAGAGGTTAAACAGCACGTGATGGCGTGGCTCAATCCCGCGCTGTAACCAGCGGGTGTTAGCTGCAACTGTGTCCAGTTTTCTTAAGGGGTTAAACCTGATGGATAATGCGGCGGGGCTGCATGGTGCCATAGTCTTTTATAGGGAACATGTAATTCTACTTGGATTACGTTTGCCCTATTCAGAGAACGTTTACAGTTTCTGCATCAGACATAACATCACGAGATACCATGAACATAAGCTGAAAACAATAAGTTTTATGGCATTCTGACAGATACCATGAACTGAGACTAAAAGGGAATGTGAATGGAGCCTAACTTTTTACCAATACAATATTGGACATTGAGATAAATGATGTATAATAACAAATGCCAAAACACATTAACAATAATAGACATTGATAACATATTTGACTATGATACCTGTACACTTAAAGAGGTAAAACTAAATTTATTTTACTGTTGGTAAAACATTAAATATGTGCAGTGCATACTTCTGTTTGGGTACTTGTGACAGCAAGGAAGGCTTGAAACTGTGATCCAAACAACTGGACCCCGATGGCAAAAGCATAACACAAATATGAAAAAACCTTCAATACACCCTAATATTTCAGTAAATATCTTTATTTATCATTGGCTACATAACATTTCAATTCCTAATGTTTTTAAATTCCGTTGTCCTAAAATATAGATGAGTGATCAGTAAAAATGGGGTAAGGTGTAAAGTCAGGTCAGCTGGGACTTCACAATGACTCCCTTTTTATTAAAAATAATTTCTAGTATCCCAGTCTTCCAATACTGCACATATTGTAGCGTGATGGGTTATACGTAAAGTCCTTGATAAAGTGGTTATTTGATACTTCAAGAATATTTATAACATATGTTAGAAATGCCTTTAAGGGTTTAGTTCTTGCCTACTTAAGATTTATTAACAATTGATATGAATTTGTGGATGATTGGCTGTCCGAAAGATGTGTATCATGGATGCAAACAGGTGAAAATGGGTTACAACTAAAATGCATATTATTATATGTGTATCTATCCACAGTGCCGCAAAGCTATGGTTTTTCATTCATAAGGAAGTAATAAAAGAACCTCTTCAGCACTAGGTTCTGTTAATATTTATAAGCTACTGAAAAAACATTACCGTATGTATGGTGCTAGTACTATTGCATTTGTGTCCCAATATCTCCATCTAGTGGTGATTATGCAGAAGACAATGGCTTATGACGATGCATGCCTGCAGCTGTAAGTTAGCAATGCACAGCTGTTTTGAATTTTTTTTGAAGGGAACCTATCAGTACATTTTACAGCTCAAAACTACCACCTCTGCCTTAAGATATAGGGGCATGTTTAAAAACCTAATCCCCTAAAATATCTCTTTACTACTGCACTGTATAAAAAGTACTGTTAGGGGCCTGTGAAGCAGACAAACAGAGCAGGGAAAACAGACTGTGAGCCCTGCTGCTAGACCCCCAAATCTGGCCCTACCTGCATGCCTCCTTGACCCTAGGTAGTCATCGGCAACTGGACGGCGATCCCTACCCTAACTAACTGAACAGAACAGACAAGACAGACAATACAAATAGCAGGGAGTCTGAGAAACTGGGTCAAAAACCAGAATGAGCAACACAGTACAGAAACATCAGGTAGAAAGGAGAGTCAAAGGCGAAGCACAAGAAATCAGGAACCAAATAGACCATCTAAAAAGCGCACCAGATATAGCAAAACTATCACCGGCAAATAGGAAGTCAGGGACCGGGTCCAAAGTGTTATTGGATCAGCTCCCTGATATCCAGAACACAACCTGAGTGGTACAGACAGGCGTCAATCAAACCTTGTTAATATCACCTGCCGCTCAGCAAACAGCCAGCAGCAGTAGCAGACTGGTGTGGCAGGAAACCTGTCAATCACAATAAACATAGTCAGTGAAAGCTAGAGCCAAGTTCAGACTGGTGCCAGACATATACAAAAAGCACAAGAAATCATAATAAACAGCGCATCCTCTGCTGTACCGTATGGACAGAGGATGTTGCAGAACAGGCACAGATGTTACAAGTACATTTGTACATGCAAATTACAGGTATGGGGTTAGCCATGTCAGTAGCCCTGGACAAGCTGCGGAAACTGAATATGGATGTGGTGGGACATAACAGTGGCCTCTGTTGAGTTTTCTTAAAATGCCACAATATCTACAAATAGCTCTGACAAGATAAGTCAACGCAGGCTTATTAGTAAGTGTTAGCCCAATCATTATCCCTGGATCACAGAAGAGAATATGTATATAAATTGAATGGGATATGGAGACACAAATCACAGATAAAAATGCAAATATCCCAAAAATTTACTTTAAAAATACAAAAAAAAATGTTT
>JAODAL010064347.1:0-18766 GCA_025379985.1 Phyllomedusa bahiana
AAGTTACTGTATTGCATTTACAGTAGTTAGCTTGGGATAAGAAGGGGGACTATAAATCCAGCTTGTATGCAGGGCTCTCCCTATGGCGGGAAAAAATTGCGGGCTTTCTGCAGTAGAGAAGGGGAGCTCTTTGTCAGTGTGGTTAGTTAGTTTAGCAGCTTATTTGGCAGCAAAAAACCACTTGACAGGGCTGCAGGGGATTTGATGATAGCTTTGTTCCCGTTGCAGGGGGACCCGACACCCTCCCAAGCAGCGCTGCGGTGTCGGTTCTGTCCGTTTGGCTGGGCAGGCACTCAGGGCAATTTTGGCAGCCGGCTTGTCCCAAGTAGGTGATGCCCTCAGTACTCACCGATGGGCTGCTCCGACGGTGCGGAATAGTTGTCCGGCGTGGAGGTTGAGCTGAAGCCACCGTCCGCACTCCGTCCAGTAGGTCAGTAGCCGCAGTGAATGCCTGCTCAAGGCTGTTGTGGTGTCGGCTCTGCGCGCGTGACAGCCGGGCATATGCAGATTGGAGCCTTCAGGACTCACTGACGGATCGCTCCGTTGTCGAAGCGCCGGTGCCTGATATGGAGATCAGGATGTTGTCGCTGTCTGTATTCCGTCCGGTAAGCCGGGGATCACAGCGGGTGTCACAGCGAGTGTTTGCGCAGAGCTGCGTCCTGGGTCCGTGTGATAACGCGCGCCAGTGTATCCGTCGCCGGGATTCCGTCTCAGCCGTTAGCAGCGTGCAGGGTCTTTCAGGTGGATCTGAGTCCTCAGAATGGTCTGGTTACCGTCACCCCTCTCTGGGATAGCAGTAGGGTCCGGTATTGATTGCCAAAGGTTTATTTGGGCCGCTTTTAATCTCTGCTGAAGAGGAGCTCCTCTATCAAACGTCCTCCATCTTCAAGCACCAGGCCACGCCCCCTTCTTCCCTTCAACTATTATCACCCCTGGTCTTTCTTCTCTCTCTCCAGCCATTGCATTCTTGTACTCCCCACTTTTTAAACGTCTTTTTCCACTTTTGGCCCCCTCTTTAGGGCCTTTTCCCTCTTCTTCACCCCCAAGGGGCCCCCTCCCCACACTTTACTCAAAGACCCTTTAATTTTCTTTTGCCTGCCCCTTTGTCCAATACGAAGTTTTGGGTTTAGGGGAGTGGGATGGTGGTTTTCCTGTTTCAGTTTTGTGTTGTCTTTGGAAAATGGTGGTTCTAGCCCCGATTGCCTTTGTGTAGCTCATTTTTTTTCTTAAGTGGTTTTTTGCGGGGAAAAAAAAAAAAATAATGACAACAATAATATTGTACATGGCTCTTGTTTGGTAAGATTCCCAGAAAAATTAGAAAAACCCCGCTCAGGGGGGTGAAAGCCCAACCACTGTACCACCCGCTAACCCCAAGAGGGGGTTAGGGGGGTTTTCCTGTATCTCTGCATCGGGGGTCACGCAAAAATCACCATTTTTTTGCATGTAAAATGGTGGGGTGTTAGGGGTTGGGACAGGGAAGGGGATCCACTGGCCAGCAAGGATGGTGTAAGCCCGCCGGGAAGGGGAAATTAAGTAGGTCCCGGTTTTTCCCAGGCCCCCCGCAAAGGGGGGACTTGTGCAGGGGGGTCCCAGGTCTCCCCCTGAGTGATTGCTTGCGGTGGCAGCCGAAGTTTTGCGTGGTGCAAAAATCGTAGGCGGGGCTGTAGTGGGGTAGGAGGACCCCAGGGAGGCACAGAGATACTTGGTCAGTAGACGGAAGCAAGGGTAGGTACAGGAGATCGGGAAAGGGACAATAGGAACGCTTTCTAAATAGGCAAGGCCCTAAAGATCCGGCAGGGAGCGGGCGGAAGGCCAGGTGAAATGGGGGCAGTGCCGGAAATTACCCAATTCCCGGGCACTGCCTTTAAATTCACAGGGGGGCGGGGCGCCTTAAACAAGGGCGCGGGGGGGGGCGGCGGGGTGCGGGGAAGGAGCGCGGGGAAAGTAATTAAAAGGGGGGGAGCGAGTGCCCCGCCCCCCGGCCCCCGGGCGGCGGGGCCCGTCCCGGGGCCCGGGGCAGGCTGCGGGGCGCCCGGGAGGATGCGGGCGCGGAAAACAGTCCCCCCCCCCCTTGCCCTCCCCTTTTCCCGGGCCCTGGAAAAAATTTTCAGCAACTCAGGTCCAAGATGTTGTCCCCCCGGCTCCCATCTCTCCTAGACCAAAACCCCTTTCCCAGTGATGGGAAATAGTTCCCATAGGGTTTTCATGTCTGGGATTATTTCAGTGAAGATTTTTGGAGGTCCGTTCAAAAGGGAGGTTGACCCTCGGGAAAAAAGGGTTCAGGACCCCCGGCTTCAAAAAAGGGAAAAAAAATTTGGGGAATAGCATTGTGGGTGGGAGCCGGAGTTTGTAGGCACCCGGGTTTGATGCGGGCGAGTACTTAAAATGGTTACGTACCGGGGCCCCAATTTGTACGGGGGGGATTTTCAGCGGATATATTGGCGTACCCGACCTGTGCGGGGCGAAAAAAGGGGGGGGTTTTTTCTTGTCCGCTTGGGCCTTCATACGTGGGGATGAGTGAGAGATGGGGGTTTTTTCCCAAAATGGACACCGATTTGGGCAGGTGCCCCGTGGGGACCCGATGATGGAGACAATGGTAATGGAGGGCGGGGGGAGCGCCATAGCGTAAAAAAAATGGGGAGTTCCTGGTTTTCCGACCCCAGGGAATTATAGGAAAACTCCCCCCAAAGAAGAAAAGTGGCCCAGTCATCTGTCAAAGCCAGACAAAATTCGTAAATCCCTCCGAATCTGATTGCCCTTCCACTTGGCCGTTCGTCTGGGGGGTGGTAGGGGGAAGAGAATCAGGTTCACCTGAACCCGAGAGAGAGGCCCGCCAAACCGCGACACAAATTGGACCCCCGATGGGGACAATTTTTGGCGGAAGTGTGAAGGGGAAGATGGGAGAAAAAAGGGTTTGGGGCCCAATGGGGGGAAGGGGTAGCCCTGGCAAGGGAAATTTAAAGTCGCCATCTTCGAAAAAGGGCCCGGACCACCCAGTGCCCGTGTTGCCGAAGAGGGAGGAGACGGACAAAAATATTGCCCATGAGTAAAGGGGGCCCCTAGGGAAATGGGGGGCTGGGAAAAGGGGTTTGTGGCGGGGGTTTTTTTTACGACACAAGAACGCGGGATTACAAAACCCTTGAGGGGTCCCTAGCAATTTTTCCGGCCACCAGTAAAACAGAGATTAGGAGGAAGGATTTAGTGCCCCTGGGGGGCCGCCAAAGAAAACCCGTGTCCCCATTTAAAAATTCTCTGGGGGCGGGCGGAAAAAGTTTTTCCCTGGGGGGAAATTACGCAGATTAGGAGCCACGGATCAGGGTTCAGGGGAAATTATTGCTGGGGGTACCCTCCCCCGACACAGGGAGCACGGGGGAGCGATGGGCCCTATGTTCTTCTCTGCTGGCCAAAAATTGTATCTGAAAATTGAAGGCGAGAAGAAAGGCCACCGGGTTGAGTGGGTTGATTTGGGGCCGATTGAGGATTGAAGTTTTTTATGGTCGGGGGAAAAATGGTGAGGGATAGTGAGCACCCCCCAGAAGATAAGCCCCCCTCTAGGGTAGCTTGTACCCAGCAACCCCCGGTCTCCGAGGGTTTTTAATTTTTCTTCCGCGGGGAGAAAGTCTTGGAGAAAAAAGAAGGTCCATTTTTGCCTTTTGGGGCCCTTTGCATAAGAACGGGCCCCCACCGGGAGGGGCCCACCCCCAGAAAGTGGTTTTTTCGGAACCCGGTCTGGTCAGAAGGGCGCCGAGGGAAAAAGCTCCCTTAAGTTGAGCAAACGCCTTTTGGGGCCTTGGGGCCATGCTGGGTTTGGGATTTTCTTTTGGTAGTGCAATGATAGGTGCCCCCCAAAGGGTTGAAAATGCAGGTAAATGACGGTAATAATTTCGAGCCCCCAGGAAAGCGCTGTATAGCCGTGGGCCCACCGGGGGGGCCCATGCAAGAAGGAAGCTTTGGGAGGATCCCTGTAACCCCCGGGGCGAGATGACGTAACCAAGGAAGGGAGGCTGGTTGGGGGAAAAGACTTTCTCCCAATTAGCGTGGGTGGTTGGCATAATGCTCCAAAAACCCGGCGGAAAGGGAGGAGAGTTCCCCTGGCAGAGAAAAACCCGAAGTGTCTAGGTAGACCCCACACGTGTGAGGAGATCCCCAATTACGTTCCTTCCTGAAAAGTGGGGCGTTGCACAAAGAAGGGGCATGGATTTCAAAGTTCCCTTCCCCTTGTTTTAAAAGCAGTTTATCATCCCCCCTTTGAATGCGGAGAGGTTGTAGGGTTTTGGTAAGTTGGAGAAAAATCTTTCCCCCCAAGCCGGGGCGAACAGTTTTTGGATCAGCGGAAGGGATAGGGTTTTTTTCCCCTGATCTTGTTAAAAACCCCATAGTCGATACACGGCCGTAAGGAAATTTTTTTTGCCGAAAAAAATCCCCCCCCGCAGGGGGGAGGACTTTGGGATAAAGCCCCCTGAGGGTTTTCCTGAATAAGGTCGACATGGCTGGGTCTTGGCCCCAGAGTGGGTAAACCCGCCCCCAGGGGACTGGTCCCGGCATAGTCGATAGGGGGAGTATAGGGGATGAGGCGGAAGGATCTCGGCTGTTCTCCGAGAAGAGTCCCCATAATCCTGGTATTCCGTAGGGAATCCCGGCAGAGGCCCGGGGAGGGGGGAAGGAAAGGAGCCAGGGCGAGGGGCCCGACAAGGTTCCAGCAGTTGGGTCCCCCGCGCACGACCCACCCCCCCCATTTCCAAATTTAAATGTAGGGGGATGGCGGCAGCCCGGGGGCCCAACAGGACCGGGAAGGAGGGAAAAACCCTAGAGGGAGATCTTTTCCTTAGCAGGATGCCCCCGTGGAGGGTACGGTGGCTGTACGGGGTGGCGTTCCATCAGCTCCCCCGTGCGGAGGATTCCCCCGGGTTCTCCGACTAACCCAAGGAAGTGGTAAGGATACAGGGGGCGTGTAAAAAAGTTCCGGGTCCAGGAACGCAGGAGCCTGGGTTACAAACCCCAGTCGGTTGATCTCCACCGGGAAATAGGCGGGGAGGAAGAGTTCTCACCCAGGGATGCCTCCCCAAATAGCCCAGGGGCGGGGTTTCCCGGACGTGGGGGCGAAGGGACATCCCCGAAAAAAGTCCGGACTGGCGCCGTACAGACATAGTTCTGTGCAGCCCAGGGATTTTCTGCTCGAAATGGGGGACTTGATCCCCCTGCAGGGGGTTCCCCCTCGATGGTAGAGGGAAAGGGAGAGGGGTCTTGGAAAACCCGGGCCCGGGGGGTGGCAAACGGGGGGTCGCCCAGGTGCGATCTTGGCGGAGTTTCTTGCCTCCAAGCGCACGTCAATGCGTGTGGCCAGGGGATTAACTCGTCAGAGGGATGGCAAATCTCTTGGGCAAGGGGTCCTTGTACGCTGGAAAGGCCTTTTTAAAAGGGGGGCGCGTAGGGCGGCATCATTCCAGGGCAGCTTGATGCGGTGCGAAACTGTTTCGCGTATTCCCATGAAATTTTCACCTGGCGAGGGTTTAAAAGTGCCCTCCCGGAAGAGGCTGAGTGGTTCCCCGAAGACATTGGAATTGCGAGGAAAGGCCGCAAACCCCCATAGGATGCTCCTGTCCCTAAGGGCGTTGCCCCGGCCAGGGCTTGGACAAAGGGGGGGCAAAACCCCCTTGGAACGTTTTGACAAGAATTGGTCCCCCCTAATGTGTTGGTGCCTGGGTGAGGAAACCCCCGCACAGTTGGGATCACCGTCAAATTTTTGGGAGGCAGCGACAAAGGAGCTTGGGTCCCCCGGACGTGGGGCCCCCCGGAGCGGGAGCGGGGCCCCAGGAGGAGGTGGAGGTTGTGTGGCGGGGAGGTTGCGACCCGACGGTCAATGCTCCAGTGTTGCCCCCGTGGGCCATTGTGAACGTGGGTCACCCCGCGAGAGGGTCCCGCCACACTGGGGGCGGGGGTCTGGCGGGTCCCTGGCCGGATCTTTTGTTAGGTTTGGGAACGGAAGTGGATCCCCCTGGAAAAAAGCGATTGGTGAACCACGCCGGAAGGGGAAATTAATAGGCCCGGTTTTTTTACCCGAGCCCCCGCAAAGGGATGGATTGCTGCAGCGGGGAGTTACAGGTGTCCCCCCGACGTGACTTTTTGCGGTGGCAGCCCAAATTGCGTGGGGCAAAATCGTCAGGCGGCTCGTAGTCGGGGGCAGGGAGGAGGGGGCAGGCGCAGAGATCGTGGTAGTGAGGAAAAGGGTCGGTACCGGTGATCGGACAAGAAATAGGAACGCTTTTAATAGGGAAGGCATAAAAATCCGGCAGGGAGGGGGGGAAGGGGGTGAAATAGAGGCAGTGCCCGGGGAATTACCAATTCCCGGGGCACTGCCCCTTTAAATTCAAGGGGCGGGGCGCCCTTTGTAAGGGACGCGGGGGGGCAGGGACTGCGGGAGAAGGAGGCGGCCCGGGGAAGTAAATTCAAACCGGGGGGGCGGTGCGCCCCCCCGCCACCACCCCCCGGGGGGCGGCGGGGACCCGCCCGGGGGACGGGGGGAAACTGCGGCGGCGCCCCAGGGGGGGTGCGGGGCCCCAAACCCAAAATGGGGGGACTTTTTATCAAATGCTGTTTTCCCAAAAATTCTTTCTAAATTTTGAAAAAACATGGCTAATTTAGCCCTGTTTTTACATCGTTGTTGCTTAAAAGAAAAAACTTTTTTTTGACACGGAGGACTTTCTTTACTTTAAAGTTTTCCAGCAAATTTTTAAAGTTGTTGAATTAAAATGATGGATCGAAAATTCGGAACTTGGGAAATTAACCGTGGATAGAGTCATCAATCTACATATCATGGTAAGCAAATCTATTGGTAATTATGTGAGTAGCAGAGTAAGTGAAAAAAAAGTTGGGAATATAAGGAGAGGGGGCTAAGGATCAAAGTGAAGGATTGACATGGGCTAGTGATTTGTTGCCATAGGCGGGTGGTGTAGGGTCGGTTTGAGAGTGGATTTGAGTAATAGTGAAAGGATTGGGGTGGAGGACAGTAAGTGGTCAGTGGGATGGGGGGGGGAATGGTTGAAGTATTAAAAGGTGTGTGGTGATGTGTCAAGGGTGTGTAGATGGGGATGGTGTATAAATAAAGTTTACAGAGGAATGGTTCATGTAGGGGTTTAAATAAGGGGATGTTGGGCAGGGGTTGGCTCGGATTTCCAGTGTAGGCAGGGCTTGCAGACCAAGACACAATATGATGTCGTTGTTATGCCACACCTTCATTTTTTTCACTCCCCCACCCTCTTTTCTCATTCCTGGCTTAGACTTATTTCCTCCTTTGTCCCATTTTAAAATCTACTTTCCCCTTTGCACCTTATTACCCACCCTGTCCAATTACCTTTTAATGCTAAGCACCCCAATTACCCCTATTCCCACCTTAACTCTCCCCCTCCTTACTCTTTTCGTTCTTTTTGTTTTGAATTCGGTTTAATTAGTTTTATTTCTATTCCATTTTTTTTTATTGCATGTGTTTTCAAAATTTGTAGTAAAAAAGGTCAAACCCAGTACGAGGAATTCAGGCACACACAGAATATTAAAGCACTTGTGGTGTAATGGTTGGGGTGGTTACCTCCAATGCTGGGGGTGTGGGTTGAAGTCTTCTCGGTGCTCAATTATGTGTGAATTTTAAATCACAATAGTAATGAGCCACATGTTACTTTTTTTTCCATTGTCTGTTTAGTTTAGGGCTTTTTAATTTTAGTTTTCTATTACACTTTTATTGCATGTGCCTTATAGATTTGTAGTTTAAACTTTTACACTAAGAGATCGTCTAAAATAGTGTTGTTTGTTTTTAGCTTAACTAGGTACGAAAACAACGCTGAAAGTACTAACAGGTATATTCCAGGGTTTTACCATTTTACAATGTTTTGAGATTAGCATTTGTAAATGAACAAGTGTGTCACCATTATCATGTCTGCAAGGGGAGTTTTTTTTTCTGTGTTGTGATATTGATTACAAGAGATACAGTTCCAAACCCCAGTCCGACACCACTCACCTGTTAGCATGGCGGCTTATGGTTGTGTGGGGTTCTGGGTTTTAGTTTCTTTGCAATCAACAATTTGTGAGTTTTAACAAATGGTAATTGGGTCAGTTTTTACTTTTGTTCATCTTTTGTTAGTTTAAGCTCTTTTTATTTACTATTACATCCTCTTTAAGGCATGTGCTGTAAACTTGCTAGTAAAGACTTAATGAAAGAGATCCATTAACTTTGTTAGGGTTTTTTGAAGCAGAACTGTATGGAAACCAAGCTAAATTAGTACAGGTATATTCCTGTGTTAGACTTTTACAATTGTTTATGGAGCCAGCCTATGCTTGAGCAGGTTGTGACATCATTATCACGTGCTGCAATGGGAGAGTTCTTACTCTGTGAATCTTTATACAAAAAGATGATGCACAACTCAATAAGACCAACATGCAGAAAAGTAGCCTATGTCGGCACAGTGGTTATGTCTTTGGCCTCCACATGCTTTGGTTGTGGGTTTGAGTCTCAATTTGCTTTCTGTTCGGTGACTTTTTGTGTTTCGAGTTGTGATTTCGATAAGATCTGAAGGGTCTATGCCCACCAATAAGAGCGCATGTAGCGTTATAGCCAGTGGTGGTGAAGTGGTTAGGATTTATCCTCTCGATGCTTGGCATGAAGCTTCACTTCATTGTTAGGCTTAAAGTTATTGCCTTTTAAGCAAACAGATGAGGTAATAATTAGTATTTTTTCATCTTTTTTAAGTTAGGATTATTTCATTTCTTTTGAATGTATGTGCTTTACCAAATGGCTCACAAATCTTGAACCAAGAGAGATCCATGTAAAAAATATTGTTTTGTCTTGATCATGCCGAAGGAACCAGCTTTGAAAAATCTTGGTCGGGCCATGCCGTTGCGACGTTAAGCTCGTGTTTTGGACCATTAGTTGTTAATTTGTGTTCACTAGTGTGACTGGGTTTCTTCCTCTATGCCTTTGTCCTTAGTTTCTGGAAGGTAAGGTATTTAGGTTTTTTATGTCTCTTCTCTTGCTGTTATTCTGGGTTGTTTCGGCCTATAACTCGCCCTCTTTACTCTGTGACTCCCAGGTTATTTACTCTGCTTGTTTTCAGTTTATTCTTAGCATCTGACTTTGCTCAAGCGGTTCTTCGATAGTTACGATTGGCTTGCTTGGAACCATCCTTATTGTGTTTGTATTGTTGGTCTTGTCTTGTTATTTCCACGCTTATACAGTATGTAGTAGTGCTCAGTCTTTTGGTTGGGGGCCGACCTATTAAGGAGTCAGGGGACCCAAAAAGGCAGGGGACAGGGTTGGGATCAGTGTCAGGGCTCACACTGTCTGTGTTGTCGGGCGCCCTGAGGATCCCTATCCTTATAACAGGCCTTTCCACAGTCGATTCCGCGCGGTTCAATATGGAGTCGAAGTTGTCGGTCACGGACCGCTTGGCTGAGTGACAAACTCAGTTAGGGCATGGCGGGGCTTATTAATAAGTCTTGCAGCGTCTGGATGCCTAATAACTCGGTACCTGGATTGCCGACCCCGTCTGTGTCCCTACTGCCCCTGTTTTTGTGGATCTAGTTACGTCATAAGTCTAGGATACTTTTCCTGATCGTTTGATGGAAATCCTGACAGGTTCAGAAACCTTTAGGGTAACATGTAATGTATTTTTTTCAACTTTATACTTTTTCCCCTGCGGCTGAAGGAATGTAGCAGTTGTTGTTGTGTCTTCCTCCAGGGCCCACCTCAGGATTGGGCATTAGCTATACCCTCTGAAGCTGAGTGGAGAATTATGGAAAGATTTCTTTTGGCTTTTTTTTTTAGGAGAGGTTTGTGATAACCCCACCGTTGTTGTGGCATGGGCGGAGATTTCATGTGCTATCTTTTCAGCAGGGCCGCCGCTCGGCTTGAAGATACTGTTCCGAGTTCCGCCAATCGGTGTACGTTGACCGGGTGGCTGACCATCCTCTAAGAACCCTTTTAGACCAAGATTGTTTGAGACGTGAATGATGTTTTTTGCTATTGGGTGCAGCCATCCAATCCTGATACCTGAGTGACTTTATGACCTCTTAGCTGTGACGATTGACAGAGATAAGGGACGAGACGCAGGGTAAAGCAAAGAGGGTTTATGTTAGCTCAAGTCAGGATTTCTGTAAAACCTGCTTCTTCTTCTATGGAGTTTCTCTCCATCTCCTTCAGTCTTCTGGAGAAGAACCATGGTGTTGGGTCGTTACGTTGCTGCACCAGGAGGAGACACGTTTGGAGAAGCCTCTTGTCCTTTAATGCGGGGGAAGCTGACCATTTTCCTGAGAACTGTCCTATTAGGCCTAAATATCCAAGGTAAACCGAACGTCTGCACACTGTCCGGAAGGTAACTCGGAATGTACAGGTACCTCCTAACTCTGATAACAAGTTTGTTTTGCCCGTTAACCTTAGTTTCTAGAGCTCTAGACTTTTGCTTGGTCGTGCCTGATATGACTCGGGGTGTGCAGCTGTAATTTATCCGTATGGCTGTTGCTAAAGCCTTGGGTTGGAAACTGTTGCTTTGTGTTTCTCCCTTCTTGGTTTCAGGTGTAGATTCTTTCTACCTCACTAACCAGAGGAAGAATTAAAATTTTGTACTGCTGAGGTCATTTGAAATGTTGGGTTCGCATACTGAAAACTTTATTTTTTGTCATGGAGAAACTCTCTGCAGATATTATTCTTGAGTTTGCCTGGCTCGCTCCTAATGTTGTTTCAAATGGAGGAACTCACGAGTTGATCAAATGGGGTGGACTCTGTGGTGCTTCATTCGAAGATATTGCAGCCTTGTGTGTGTGCTGTTATTGATGCTTTGATATTTCAGAATGTTTATTCTAGATCCTTGTGATGGGGATGTGGCTGGGAACATCTGCCTCCACATGCTGTATGTTTGTCCTATAGACCTCCTCCGGGGGCAAAGTAACTCGTTCTGCCCGGACCGAGATACTATGATTCTGTCACTGAGAAACTGAAATATTCTTTCTGGGAGTAGTGGTCAAACCACTTGCCTTTAGATTTAGTGTCTCAACTACCAGTTCACAAAGTTTGTCCTCCAAGATGGACCGCTTTTGCCGTGACGATGGGTTCCACTTCACCGTTATTATCGCCATACAGGATGATAAACTAAATGAATCCGCCGTTAATAACTGTGCACAGTCGGACTAGGGAGTCATAAGACTCTAAAAAACGCCCAAACTAAAAATAAAAAAAAACTGCAAAAAAGCCGAAATCAGACCAAAATATGTCAGCCTCCGAGTCTCCATCTGCAAAACATGCCCCAATCTGGGAAAAAGGAAAGAATTCATCAGGTCCATTTGCTAAACATAGAGGGTCTGTTGAGGGTCGATGGCCCCCTCATAAAGGGGGGGTGGTACTGTCTGATCTTACAGAAAGAACCCCAGCTTTGAGTTTGGTCATCGGCCATTGCCGTGCGACGTAAGCCTTGGTTTTTGACATTAGTAGTCTTCCATTTGTGTTCACTGTGTGAACGGGAGTTTTTTCCTCCTATTAGCCTTTGGCCTTAGTTCTCTGGGAAGCGTATTTAAGGGTTCTTCTGTTCTTCTCCTTGCTGTTATATGGTCTGTTTCATGCCTATAACTCGCCATCTTTATTTCTGTGCCTCCCTGGGTTATCTACTCTGCTTGTTTACGTTTATTCTTAGCCTTCTGCCCTTTGATATTTATTTACCGCGTTTCCGATAGTTACCGACTTGGCTTGCTGACCATCCTTATTGTGTTTTATTGTTTGTCTGGTCTTGTGTTTCCACGTATTCAATATAGTGCTCAGTCTTAGGTTGGGGCCGAGCTATTAAAGGAGTCGGGGCCACCCCAAAAGGCAGGGACAGGGGTTGGGATCAGTGTCAGGGCCTCACACTGTCTGTGTCTGTTCGGGCGCCCCTGACGGATCCCTTACAGTTTCTGTTTTCTTTTCCAGCAGACTACTAGCTACAAAACAGCGCTAACTTATCAATGGGTATATTTCAGGTTTAAGAATCTAAAATGTTTGGAGACCAGGAATTTGTCATGAATAAGGATGTGCCCTATGTCCATATTGCATGAGGTCACGCGACCGGTCAAAGCCCCAATAGGGGGCAAGAGAGATAAGGTGGGGGAAAGAAGAGTTAAACGAGTAAAGGGTTAATAGAGAGAAAGAAGGTATTTGGGTTCAGACGAGTCAAAGGTGGTTGGGGTAAATGAAAAAGCAAAGGGAGGGTTGTGTGTGTACTTGGTGGGTGAGGTTCCCAATGCACCATTGGCTGGCTTAGCTGGAGGGCGAGACTAAGTGAATTCCTGCTCTTCACTGAGCTCTGATGTGAGGTAGGTTAGACCATTAGGGTAGTACCCATGGTGGCACTCCAGAACAGTTCCCGAACAGTACAGCAGTCGCGCGGCAGAGACACCGGTGTGATGCATGAGCGGAAAAGCAGAGGCACAGTCCAGCCATCAAAGGTCAGGGCAGGCAGACAGGTTCTAACAACATAGCCGAGGTCAATCCAAATTGATATCTCAAGCATGGGGTTAGTAAAGGAGATCAAGATACATAACCACTTTGGTGGACATTAGACCTACGCACAGGCAAGGCCTGGGTGGAGGAGATACCCCAATATACTTGTGGTGGCAGGGGATTGGTGGGGAAGCAGACATAGTGATTACCATGGTGTTACATATAGTAAGAGTGGAAAGTATAGCAAAAGTTAAAATTGGGGTACATTTAGATAAACAAGGCTGAAAGAGATCAGTGTGCAGGCGAAGGAAAGATGGGTGAGACAACAGGGAGATATAATCTCTTAACTCCCCATCCCCTCATTACCAGCCTCTTTTTTTCCACAACACCCTTACTATTTCACCCACCCCCAACTCCCCATCATCCTGTAATTATCCACCAACATCACTTCTTCCTTCAAATATTATCACCCTGGTTTTTCTTCTCTCTCTCCAGCCATTACATTCTTGTACTCCCCCCTTTTAACTGTTTTCTTTCATTTTGCACCCTCTTTATGGCCCTTTGCTCTTCTTCTCCCAAGGGGCTCCCCTCTCACACACTTTTACTCAAAGAAACTCACTACCCTTGTTCTTTTTGCCTGTGCTTTGTCCAATACAGACGTGTTGGTTATTGGGAGTGGGGATGGTGGTGTTCTGATTTCAGTGTTGACATTGTTGAATTTTGGAGTGCGTGAGTTCTAGTCTGATGTGATTCTTTCAGTGTAGCTATTTATTTATTAAGTGGTTGTCTGCTTGGAAAGAAAAAAAAAAATAATATGACAACAATAATTATTGTAATGGCTCTCTGTTTGGTCACAGATTTGCCAGAACTTAGAAAACCCCAGCATTGGAGGTGAAAGCTAACCATGTCCCACCCTGACTCACAGTATACCCAGTAGGTGGTATAGGGGGTTTTACCTGTTCTCAGCATCGTGGTACAAGCACAGAACTCAATTGTTGCATGTGACAATGGTGGAGCACCTTTATTTCAATACCAAATGTGTTCTCCAAAACATGTAACGAGTTCTAATTCTGAAAAATACATGCTGGCTAATTGAAGCCGCTGCTTTGTTACCTCGTTGTCAGCATAAAAAAAAATCCTAGATTTAGACTGAGACTTTCTTTTTAAAGTTTTAAAGGCAAATTTGTATTGTGCTTGCATTTAATTAAAATAATGGAATCGAAAATAAACGTGAGATAAATGAATAGAAGATAGAAAAAAAAGACAAAACCTAGCTTCATGGGACTGTGTTGATACAACTGCAAGAGCTCTGAACACAGAAGGTTTTGAAGCGACACCACACAGCATTTGGCGGCGATTGCCTCTAACCATGGGCACAATGTTCCAGATGGCAGACCCAGTCCTTTGGGGTTTGACCTGTATTTGTTTTTTTCATGTCAACCAAAACAGAAGATCAACAATACAGCAAAGGATGTTGGTGTGGTATCATTTTTCTGTGCAAATACTGGTCTACCTTGCAGGATGTCAAATTATAATCCTGAAAGATATACCTCTTGACTAATTATAGCTTTCATGTTTTTAATAGCCAACAAACTCTATGTTAGTGCATTTTAAAGCCACAGCCTCCAGTAGGAAAAGCATCTTTAACCTGTCTGTTATCTATTATCATGTACAAGGAAATATCGCACTGCACAAATGGGATGTTGGTGCACCTTGTTTTAGTGTGCTGTACATCTCTTACCAGATGAGTGCGATGCACATATTGTCTGTTCGAAGAAAAAGAATATAAGTAACTACTAACCTAGAAGAACATTTATCCTGTCTGTACCCTCTCTATTTGTGCTTTATACTAGTAATAACTTGCTATTAAGATTATCCATGTGGTCCCGTTGTTTTCCTTTTGGGGATTCGAGTCTTTTGGGCAAGGGCTGGCGGTAGGGGCTCGGGCAATGGCGAAGGAGGAGCCGAGGCAGTGCTGGAAGTCTCATTCTATGATAGCCCGTAAACGGAACTTTGCATGGGTGAGGCGATTTTCCATCTAACTTTACTTTGCGTGATTTAGTAGTTGCACAGCATACGGGTTTGTGCGCCATGTAGTACGGTCTACTACTTTCTATTTTAACCCAGCAGATTACTAGGGATTATCTTCATTTACGGAGGGTCGAGGGGGACTATTTTTGCAGCTCACTAGCTACACACCCACTAGCACATATGGACAGAGCAGCCAAATTAGCCAGGTCTTTGGCGAATTAGCAGACCACTGAGAACGGGAAGAAGAATACAGGGGGAATGAACTTGTGGACAAGATAAGTCCAGGAGCTCAAACTAGGGTGGGACAGGAATTCCCTGAGGGATTATTATGGAAAAGGGTTTGTACAGAGGTTTGCGGCTAAGAAAATGCGTCATTTAATACCGGAAAGGATTCTGATTAATTGGAATAAATTTTGTCAGAGTTCTCGTTTGCGCACACTCCATTTATAAGTTGATTATAGATTTTGAAACACTAAAATTACAAGAAGTACAAAAGAACATAGATGACTTACAAGAAAACATTAACAATTTCGTAGATGTTGGAGAAATGGATAACATACAAGAAAAAATCAAAAGAAACCTTTCTAAATTAGAATCTATCATCATGGAAACCAAAAAAGTTAAATACCAGAGAGATTATTGTGATTATGAAAAGAATGAAATCTATACCTGGAAGCAGGAAAGAAAACCCAGATCTATTCTAAGACGTCAGCGAAGGTATACCCACAATAGAAAATAAGTCAGTTTTGTGGATACAGATTACGCTATTACTGGAACATCTGATTCTGACTGTTCATCCATGGAAGGACAAGGACCTAACCATAGAGGCAGGAACCACATGCAGACGGCACAGAATAAGGGGACTATATCGAACACCACAACACCGGCAAAAAACGTGGCAGGAGAGGTGGAAGAAAGTGCCGCTCCCAAAAAACAAAAACAACAAGGCACAACGAGAAAGAAGAGTTAGAACAGCCACAAGAGGACTATGATGTGGTTATCTTGACTCCTACTATCCTTTCCAACCAACAGATTAATATTCTAAAAAAAGGGCTGAATTTTACTCCCACTGTCCATTTTGATGTCTTTGATACAATGTTGGACATTAATAGATTTATTAGGTCCTTAACGGTTAAGCGGTTCTTTGAGACTAATAAAGATTATGAGGGTAACATAAATACTTGTCCCATGGAAGTAGGAGGCACTAATGAATACATACAGTTGCCTTTTAAAGAACAACAAGCACTACTCACACTAAAAGAATTGCAAGAAACAAGTGTAGAAAATGAAAATATAGGTAGTACACAGGTTAGCCATTACAACCCCTATTTTTATCCCAAGAAGTCTAGAGATGAAACAATGGATAGATTTCAACAGGTTATGGAAAGAGATTTAAAAACCTTGGCAGGACAGATAAGTGAAGGAGGTAAACAAAATGTGACCAAAAGCGAGATAAAAGCCCTTAATGAATTAAAACAAAATAAAAACCTTATCATTAAAAAATCCGTTAAGGGCAGGTCCGTTGTGGTGTTGGATTCAAACCTGTACCATAAAACAGTAATGGAAGTTCTTAATGACAAAAAAACCTACAAAAAAAATGAGGGGAAACCCTAGTAAAGATATACAGAGTAAACTTGAAAAATTACTACAAGAAGGCGTATGCACAGGGGCCATAACAGAAAAGGAAAATTGGATCTCATGGTAAATAACCCCAAGATACCAATATTTTATGGGGTACCTAAGACCCACAAGGAGGAGTTTCCACCAAAAATTAGACCGATTGTCTCGAGTAGAGACAGTCTATGTTCCAAATTAAACAAATGGATAGATAAACTCCTTCAACCCATCGTGCAAGGATTACCCGGGTACCTAAAGGACAGTTCCTCTGTACTGAAAGTCTTCTCTAGTTTCCCCTGGTCTAAAGAATACTGCTGGCTTAGTCTTGATGTCACCAGTTTATATTCCAGCATACCCCAGGGGTTAGTTAGAACTGTGGTGGAATTTCATCTTTGTAAATATAGTTCCTACTCTACAGAGTTAATATCTTTTGTGCTAGAGTGTATAGATTTCTTACTATACAATAATTTTTTTGTATTTGATGAAAAATTTTATCTGCAACTTGTTGGTGTCCCAATGGGGGCCACGGCCTCCCCATCCTTGGCTAATATATTTATGGCCTGGTGGGAACAGAAATTTATTTACAGTCTAGACAATCCTTACTGTGAGGCCTTGGTCTGGTATGGGCGCTACATTGATGACCTCCTCATTGTTTGGGGGGGTCGGGTGGCGTCCATACCAGACTTTGTCTCTTACCTCAATTGCAATGACCTTAATATCAGATTCACTCACCAGGTGGAAAAATCCACTATAGCATTCCTCGATATACTTCTTAAGAGTGACCAAGGTGGAAACAGGGTGGTCACCACACTTTTTAGAAAACCTACTAGTGGCAACACTATATTGAAAGCAAATAGTTGTCACCCGAAACATACAGTGGAATCGATACCAGTAGGTGAATACTATAGAGCCAGACGGGCATGCACACAACTACAGGATTATATCAACCAAACGGAAATTATAGATCAAAGGTTGAAGAAAAGAGGTTACACTAAGAATCAACTAAAAAAAGCAAGAGTAAAAATGCAGAATAAGACACAGGCAGAGTTATTGATAGAGAAAGAAAAAAAGACTAACAAAAAGAAAGGAGCTATTGTATGTACAACGAAATATAGCGTAGAATTCAATAAAATCAAACAGATTTTTTTATAAAAACATCGGTATCCTAAGACAAGACCCCTTAACAGCGAGCATAGTGGATATGGGAATAGGTTTTGTAGCTCGGAGAAATTGTACTATAGGTAACCACATATCCCCTAGCTGCTTCACAGAAATGAGAAAAAAAGATACCTGGCTCTCGTGTAAAGGTTTCTTTCCCTGTGTTAAAAAGAGATTCGGTACATGTAAAATTGCAAACAAGAGAGACACATTCAGTGACATGGAACATACCAACAAAAATTACAGTATCAAGGAGTTCATTAATTGTGATACTGAGTATGTAATCTATGCCATTGAATGTACTATATGTCATAAACTATATATTGGCAGCACAATACGCAAGATGAAAATTCGCATTTCAGAACATCTCACCCACATTAAGCAGGGCCTCCCCTCCCATTCTGGTGCAGCGAAGCACTTTGTAGAGGTCCACGGAGGATCAGTCGATAGCTTCTGCTGCTACGGAATAGAAAGAATCAAACCACCCAAATATGGAGGGGATCGCCAACATATGCTGCGCATACGTGAAGCTGCATGGATTTATAAGTTAGATTCACGTGCTCCACAGGGTCTTAATAGCCGCTTTGACTTGGCATACATCTATTGATTGTTATATTATCATATGTTTTCATGCATTTTACCCCTATTTGTAACATAGGTGAGCTGTTTATGTGCAATACATTATGGATGCGGGAGGAAGTGATGTCATCACTAGACCACCCCCCGTTTTTAACTATTTAAGAATGTCATTTTGTTTGTGAAAGCATATCGTGAACAAGGGCGTCTGTGTACACCCGAAACGCGTCAGGTGCTTTATCCCTGTCTGTACCCTCCTATTTGTGCCTTTATACTAGTAAACTTGGCTTTAAGATTATCCATTGCTGGACTCGTTGTTTTCCTTTTGGATTTAAATTAGTAACAGGTATATTCCAGTGTTAGAATTTTAAATTGTTTTGGAGACCAGCATATGCAATGAGCAAGGTGTGACATCATTATCACGTGCTGCAATGGGGAGTTCTACTCTGTGATCTTTATACAAAAAGATGTAGCACAAAACCCTCAATATGACCAACATGCAGAAAAGTAGCCTATGTCGGCACAGTGGTTATGTCTTTGGCCTCCCAATGCTTTGGTTGTGGGTTTGAGTCTTCAATTTGCTTTATGTTCGGTGACTTTTTGTGTTTCGAGTTGTGATCTCAATAAGCACAAAACGGGTCTATGCCCCCAATAAGAGCAGCATGTAGCGTTATAGCCAGTGGTGGTGAAGTGGTTAGGCTTATCGCTCTCGATGCTTGGCATGAGAGTTCACTTCATTGTTAGGCTTAATGTTCAGTGCCTTTTAAGAAATCAGTAGGGCAGGTAATAATTACTATTTTTCCATCTTTTTTAAGTTTAGCGATTTTTCATTTTCTTTTTAATGTATGTGCTTTACAAATTGGCTCATAAATCTTGAACCAAGAAGAGATCCATGTAAAATATTGTTTCTGTTTTCTTTTCCAGCAGACTTAC
>JAODAL010064348.1:0-18765 GCA_025379985.1 Phyllomedusa bahiana
ACCTGCCCTTTTCCCCTTTACAAACGAAAACCCCGCCCCCAAAAATAAAAAAATAAAAAAAGTACACAATTTGGTTATATGTAATTTTAAATTTACATGATGGAAAAATGGCTTTTAAAAAAAAAAAAAATCAAAACATTTTTTTCATCCCGCGTACATAAAATGGAATAATGCGATCAAAAACTCATATAAACGCCAAAGTAATGTCAATTAAAACTTAGGTTTATCCTGCAAAAAAAGAATCCTTACACAGCTCTGTATACGGAAAAAATAAAAAAGTTCTGAAAACTGCACAATCCTGCTACTAAGCCACTTACCGACATTGGGACATAGGTTTATGTCCAGTGTCCTTAAGGGCGTGTTCCCCCCAGGGGTTTTTTTCACTGGTTTGCGGTTTTTCAGACCGCCTGAAAAAAGGCCGAAAACTAGCCCCAATGGGCTCTTTTAAAAAACCCGTCAGCGCCCCCCACTGCCATTTTTCCCATCGGCTTTTTTTCCGCCCGCGGTCCGACGCAGAACATTGAACATGCACATTTTTCCATCTTTCCCCAAGGGAATTGTCATGTCAATGTGGACGGGGAGAACCCCCCCCCCCCCTCTCACCCCCGGGAACGGCCGAAAAACAGGACAAATACCGGACGTGCCCTAAGGGGTTTCCAAAATTAGGTCCTTTTAGAGGGGTTTATGAAGATTTAGCACCTATAGATGTCCGCAAAACAGGAATGGTGCCTAAAACAATATCCTAATGAAAATTAAACCCCAAAAATCCATTGATCTTCCCTTTTCTGAGGCTTGTATTGAGTCAAATACTGACTAGGCCAAAATGGGAATCACAAAAACGGCGAAAACAGGGGGAATTTATGTTGTTTTTTTTCCTCTGTTTATATTTTTCTTGTGGCAGAAAAATGGTCAAAAAAGAAAATCATAAAAAAAAAGAAATTTTTAATTTTACTCCACTTTGTTTTTAATTTTTTTGTGAAAAAACCTAAAGGGGGTTTCACATTTTCTAAATGCTGTTTTGAATACTTTGATAGGTGCATTTTTTTTTTAAATGGTGATTTATGAAGATGTCTAAAATACAGGCCCCTCAAAACCACCTCAGAACTGAACTGGTCCCTAAAATTGTTGGCTACAACTAAGGACTATCATGTCTGAAATGCGTTAGCTTGTTTCTGACATATTGTATGGGGTCTTGTGACTTTACATGTCTGTTGTAGACTATGTTTGTTTTTTTTAGTGTTTTTCCAATAAAGACAAAGGGTGACATCTATGAACTTGCCTGCGTCATTTTTTTATGTATATTGCGCAAAAAAAATTACTGCCACTTTGTTCTATAGATGTGTAAAAAGTTGTACGGCCAAACTTAGCGCAATGTGTTCCTAGCATAACACATTTTAATGCACCTGGAATGCGCCAAAATTTGGTGCAAAACTGCCATACAAAGTTTGGTGCATAACACCCTACGCGCCAATGTTGAGTGTTATGCGCAAAAAATGTTTGCCGCATAACACTTTCATTCATACTTTTTTGTATTATACCTTGTCATTCTATTTAAAATGGTGATAAAGGGGGCAAATTTCTAGTGTTTCAAAAAATTTTTACACGCAACAGTCCTCTGGATGTGAAGCTGATAGTGTTCGTTCCTAAAAAAAATTGTGTTGCAAATTTTGGTGAAAATTTTAAAAATTGCTAAAACATTTATAAGCCACCTTTTTTCTTAAAAAAGTAAAAGGACATTTAAAAAATACCAACATAAAGCAGATATATGGTAGATGATAACCATGTACTATTTTGCTAAGTTTTGAAAATGGCAAATTTTTCAAAATCTTCAAAACATTATCATTTTTTTTACAAATACGCAAGGACTGTTTTGGCCAATATTTATTACTAATTCAAAGGGAATGTGTCATCAAAAAATTACTTATTGTTTAACTCATTTTTTATGTTAAACACATTTTTAGGAATTTGTAGTTATGTTTTTTTCAATTTTCCATATCACTTTCAATATTTTTTAAGTCTTGCAGTTTTCCATTTGGCCACTAGGCCTAAAAATAGTCTGACATTTCCTGTTTGCAAGAAAGTTTTCAGTATCTGCTTATGACAGTACAAGCAGGGTTACGTAAAGTGACACCCAATTTTAAATAACACAGGATCCACCAGTCAAATGGGAGATGCACAGTTCCCCCCTAACATGACTGCTTCCTAGTCACAGACATCCCTAAAAAACCTACTTTAGAAGTCAATGGACTGAATCATTCAAAACCTCCTATGTGCATAAAGCTGGTAAAGACTCTCTAAAAACTGTTAAAGCATGCGGGAGAAGCTGTCCCCAGAATCTTATACAGACAACAGAATTGAGAAATCTACAGTCAAAAAATAAAAATGTAAGAAGAAAAGAATATGGATCAGAATCTTTTAATTAGTGAGAAAAAAATGGCGATAGATTCCCTTTAAAGTACAATGTGTTACAAAATCTCAAAAATCACATGAATAGGTAAAAGCATTACAAATGTATTTCCAGATAAAGTGACACATGTCAGATTCGAAAAATGGGGCTTGGTTCTTAAGTACAAAACAGGCTTAGACCTTAAGGGTTAATTTCACACGGGTAATTTTCGGCAGTACATACGGGGTGCAATTACGCCCGGGGATTTGGAGGCGCTGATCGCGCGTACTCCCGTGGCGCGGGGAGGGGCGGGCCCCTTGCATGCATTTCTCGCGGTGTTTTTTCCCGCAATAATTAATGTCACGATCAATTGTACAGCGGGGAAGGGGGGTAATCCATAGTTACTAGGGAACTAGGGTTAATAATTTCCGCGCGCATCTCGCTCGTATTAGTGTGAAATACCTTAAGGGGTTAATAACTGCAGGATTGTGCGTTGTCACATTCAGAGCACTACAACTTCTTTATATATACCTGTATAAAGCCTGCTTGATAAGAGATCAGTTTTAGTTTTAAAAACACATTTTTGGGGGTACATATAACTTATTAAAATTGTAAAAAAAATATTTTTGAGAGGGCATGTTAGCTAGTTTTTTTTAAACAAAGAAAGGCTTTAATTTTGTATCCGTTACATTGGAAACAACTGGCATATGACTTATAGTGGTGTCCATTGTTTTGATTTGGAACAAACACAGCATTCCCATTTAAAAAGGTGGAATCCACAAAAAAGCTATTAAAATACAATCTAATGTAGATAGAAGCAGCCTAAATGCTGCCACGACTGACAGAGAAAGGCTGCGAGGCCTGCCGACTCCACACACACAGAGTAATTTAGAGTTTTTATTGAGTTTGTATACTGAGAGAGCTGTCAATCAATGTGTATGGGCTGAGAAGAGCAGAAAATAATTGTTATAGCTTTGCATTGTATTAATAAAATGGTACCATAAAGTTCTGTTGTTATTGCTAAATGAATCCCTTTCTTTTATACTAATGAAGTAATTTGTCATTTTCAGCTCCAAGCAGTCCACCATATGATTTGTTGTACCGGAACTTGTCTTACTGAGTCCTGTGACATGGAGCCCCTATTTCGCAAAGGGAATAATATTTTTTTTATAAAATTACATACTGGAATTCTTCTCATTCTCTAACAACAAAAAGCAATGACTCATTAATCGTTTTGTCAGATCTTAAAAAATTTTCACAATATCAAGTTGTTGTATCAGGTCACACAATACATGGGGATGGAAATCAAACCAGTGAAATCCTATACATGACCACTATGGAAGATGGTAAGTTCAAATAACCCTATAAATCAGCATATATAAGTAAGTGGAGAGCTGCTTCATGGTCATTGTTGCTCTGTATTTAACTACATATTATATTACATTTTAAACAGCTCTTAGTACTTTATTTTACAAAGAAATTGCTTTTTTTTTTTATTTAAAGCAAACATTCCCATTATCCACTGGATTACACTTTGATCAGTTGTTTTTAGTAAATGGTTTAATCTGATCCATACTCGACGTAAAATAAAACACAGTGAAGTCAACTTCATAGAGCAGTGGTCTGCAAACTGGGCTCCCCATGTTGGGAAACTACAATTCCCATCATGCATTTATAAAATCTAGATCAGTGGGCAAGATGGGAGTTGTAGTTTCACAACAGCTGGAGGGCCACAGTTTGCAGACCACTGTACTAGATCTTAGTGCAATATTGCATGGAATGTATTTTATGCTGCATTTTTTTTCAATTGTTGCAAGCTGCATGCAGTCCCTTAGCACTTAGGACTCTATTTAAAGTTTATGAAGTGTTAAAAGAGACATTTATAAATACTGGCATTGTCTGAGGAAGCAGCATTGTAAGAACTGTATTAACTGTATTAACACATGTATACATGCAGAATATAGCCATCACTACTGACCAACAATAAGCCTCAATTGACATTTTCCAACACCACTTTGCTAGAAGAACACATGAAGAATACATAGTAAATCAATTACACAATTTACACATCTGCAAGGCTATGTGATCTCTTTATGAAACAAAATGTGTTTATATGGTAAGGCTATGTTCACACGGCTTATTTCGGGGCGTATTTACGAACGTATTTACGTCCGCAAATACGTCCCGAAATATGTTTCAAATCGTGTCACAAGTGTGGTCTTTTTTTCGGGTTAAATACAACCCCCATTCTTTTATGGGGATTTATGCGCGAAATAAGCCTCAAAAAGTACGGGGGACTTAATTTACATCGTATTTACGCTATTTACGCCCGAAATACTTGCGAAAATACCCTTGTGAAAACAGGAAATTTTTTAAAACATTGGAATCAAGAATTTTAATTTTTTCATTATTTAAATGTATTTCGGGACGTTTTTGCAACGAAATTTACGCCCCGTAAATACGCCCCGATTATAACCGTGTAACATGCCTAAGGCTATGTTCACACGGTGAAATTTGCGGGGCGTAATTACCCCCCCGCAATTACCCGTGTGACCTGGGGGGGGCGGGAGCGGGGGACTGACAGGGGGCCGGCACTTGCCGGCCCTGATTTAAATTGCCAGCGGCATATACGCCGCTGTAATTCACATGTCAATTATTCCCCGCCCGGGGCTTCGCCGGGCGGGGAGAGGGTAATCCAAGTTCTCTATGAGAACGTGAAAACCGAAATGAATGGGCCGTTTTGGCCCGTAATTTGCGCATTTTCGGCGCGAATTACGACCAAAATAGGGCCCTTTTTAACCCGGTGTGAACATAGCTTAAAAGTGATTGTGTATCTTTCTCTTAATATATATGGCTTTCATGCCATATGTTCAGCAGAATGGATATGGAGAGCTTGTTTAGTATTCTCCATTCTGTTTTATGGGAATTCCAAGTCCAGCTAAGTTGTCTGATTGGCTGTACTTGGAACTCCCACTGAAATGAATGGAGATTGCAGTGAACACAACCCCTCTTATTCTCTGGAACTTTAATAGGGCCGTACATAAAAGGGCTGGGGTTCCCAAAGGCATTTCCTATAAATATTTGATAAATGTCTGTGATGGCATATGCCATCACAAAAAAACTCCTATGCCCCTTTTTAAAATTCAAGGGAACTTTTAAGCAGTTTTCACACAATAAATTTTACCCTGGAAACACCGGAACTTAGACATTTTTTTTTTGTATAGGGGGGTTTCTGGGAAAAACTTTAGGGCCCATGAAAACTGTCTAGGGCTAAAATTCAATTTGTTTTCCCCCTGCAACCAATCAAGCACCCCTCCATTTTTCCAGAACACTAAATTAAAATTTAAACGGGGGCTCTGTTTGGGTTTTATGGGGAACAAAGTGAAATTTAGACTAGCAGTTTTTAAAACAGTGGCCCTTAGGGTACATCCAGATGACGAGTAGATATTACTCTACCATTTCAAAGAGTATTTCTGTGGTTTTGGTCGTTTTTTTTCCGGTGGATTTTTGGCAGTTTATAGCAGAAAAAGTCCCCTTTATGTCTATAGGTTTTTTGACATTCTGCACATAGAATACGACAGAAGAATGAACATGTTCTAAGATTTTTTTACTCTTAAAAACTGACCAACAAAATATGAGTTGTATGAATGACAAATGACAATACATATTTTCTATTTAGGTCAATGGGGATGAATTACTTAGTTGTAGATGATTTCAAGTCGGAATTCACATGGATTCCGACTTGAAATTATCGTTGTGTTGACATATCCTTAAGGCTGTGAATTCTCAAAGTTAATCCATGCTCATTGCTGCTTCTGTGTATGACAATTTACCCGCTCCTGCTGCTCAGCTTGAATATTTGTTCTATTGATCGATGTTTCTGTAACATACATATCCTTTATTCTATGTAAGTATACAAATAATACTGACATGGGTTTTGTTCCTTTTGTTTTCTTATTCTTTCTACAGTTCCTGATGATCCACCCTATAACCTGTCCTACAGAATTCTAAACTCTACTTCCATAAAACTGTTTTACTCTCCACCTTCCTCTTCCAACGGCATTATTAAGTATTACACAATCACTTGTCTTGATGTTGCAGCTAGTGCTAAGCATTATAACAGCAGTACCCAGTTTGTAATAATTTGGACCCCCAAAAAATATAAAAGAATACCAATTACGTTATGCAAGTACATCTGTGGGACCTGGACCAAGAACAATTAGTTTGCTTTTTGTAAGAACTGGTCAAGATGGTAAATTCAAATTTTTTTTTAATCTAATTGTCCTGCATGCCTCCTAAAATTAGTAAAATAATCACAAAATGTAGATGCTAAATTAACACATGAATTACTCATATTTTGCATATGTCAACTAAAAAATATAGCAACAACTAAAAATAAAAGTTTTAATTAAAAGTTTTCTCTCAAATTAAAAACCACAATGTAATGTAGATGAGGCCACATGCACTCCTATCAGCTCTATAGTCCATTTGCCGCTGTATGGTGATACCATAATGTCAATTATGGAATTTTTTTAGAGAAACAAACTGCATTTCAACATCCAAAGGGAAAAAACTCTCCTTTAGGAGAGGAACAAATAAATTTTTTGGTGGGGAAGGGTTTACTTGCCATTCAGACCTCACTGACTGTTTTGCATAAAGAAATTTGGCTTAGGGGAAAAGAGCTGAGGAGCTCCACACGCACTCTATTGGATATAGTTATCCTCAGTTCACATGTAGCTCGCAGGAGCCTAGCAATGTGAAAGTTATTTGAGCCAAACCAGTTAAGTTCAACTACAGACAGCTGTTTCGGGGTATTTGCCCCTCGTCAGTGCAGTGTAGAACTTACTGGTTGGCTGAGTAAGAGGCAAGAGTGGCTACGAAAGGGGAAAAGTCTCTCCTTGAGGAAAGGAACCAATAAATTGGTCGGTCTGAGGGTTTACTTGCCATTCAGACCTCACTGACTGTTTTGCATAAAGCAATGGCTTATGGGAAAAGAGCTGAGGAGCTCCACAGCGCACTCTATTGGATGTAGTTATCCTCAATTCACATGTAGCTCGCAACATCCAATAGTTATGGTTTTTCAGGTTTTTATTCACATTGTTGTGTGTCATTCATATTATAAAAGTTGTATAGCTCGCAGTTGAAGGATTGATTTAAGTGGCTTTAAATGAGCCCAATTCTCAGGAAGCCCTACTACTTTTTAAGTTAAATTATTCATACCCATTGTACTTCACTGGATAGACCAAATGTGACATGGATAATCTCGGTAAAACCACTTTTAATATATATATATATTAATCATTAGACATAACATTCCATTTAGGAATTCAACTATATGACTTCTAAAATATAAATGCCACATGACAATATGAATAAAAATTATATGGAAATAGCATATATACACATATGGGTGAGTCAAGACTCTGCCCTCTAGTTATACTAATACTTCTGTTGGCCGTGCCATCTTATCATCTCTTTCTGTACTAGGTTGCTGTTGAAAAATAATGCATTTGTCCTTTCTGAAAGTTAATTCTATAGCCAGAGTGCGGATAATTATCTGCTTGATGGGGTTTCACTACTGGCATGAAATAATCATTTTGAGATTTTACATTTTGAAGATGAGTGCTCGAATGCTATCGTATGTCTACGAGTGTCGCCAGTCTGCTTGGTGGGATTTCACTATTCTTTTACAGGCATTATACCTAATATATATATTTATTCAAGTTTCGTCAGTCTACTTGGTGGGGTTTCACTGCCCTGTTACAAGCATTATGCCTAATATATTATATAATATAAAATATCAACATAATTACTTCATCCTGGATTAGAAGACATAAAAATAAAGGGCTACATGTATGAAGCTCGCCGGGTCGGGGCGCGCTTTTCCGCTAGTTTTCCGGCGAAATCTGCGCCTGATTTATGTCGGGGCTGGGGCGCGCTCATACATACTATGTAAAGTCCGCCGTGCCTCGCCAGTGTGTTAGGCGCAGTGCGGGACTTTGGCGCAGTGCGGATCTGCGCCTGAGATTCGCCGCCAGAGGTAGTGCACTCATACATGCGGAGAAAAGTCCACCGCGCCTCGCCAGTGTGTTATGCGCAGTGCGGGGACTGAGGCGCAGTGCGGGGCTGCGCCAAAGATTCCCGCCGGAGGTAGCACACTCATACATGCGGGGAAAAGTCTGCCACGCCTCGCCAGTGTGTGGGGTGCAGTGCGGGGACTTAGGCGCAGTGGGGGCTGCGCCGAAAAATCTGTTCCGATGCGAACAGGCTGGAAAACAGCGAGAAATCATTCCACAATGTCGGTGCGGATAGGGAATCAAAAATCGCCTTTATAAAGGCGTTTCAACTTTCTCAGAAAAGATTTTGAAAACCTCAAAAATAAAAAATACATAAAACAAAATCACTTTCCAAATATCCTAATTCAAGAATTAGGATATTGGAAATTGCCGGGAAATACAGTAATTCAAATTCTGAAAGCTATTCTCATTGGTCGGCAGAAACCGGCCAATCAAAATAGGAGCGACAGTGAACCATTAAAACCTATGGAGAACTATTGACCAATCAGAATTAAAGGCGGGACAGTTCAAAATACAGTAAAAATGCAGAAAAGAGCTGATTGGCTGAGCTAGCGGGGGCTTGGCTAGCTCAGCCAATCAGAATAGGAGCGACAAAGACCCATTATAGCCTATGGAGAAGTTTGAACCAATCAAAATCAAGAGGGATATAGTTCAAAATACAGTAAAATGCAGAAAAGAGCTGATTGGTTAAGCTAGCGGGGGCTTGGCTATCCCAGCCAATCAAATAGGAGCGACAGAGACCCATTAAAACCTATGGAGAAACTATTGACCAATCAGAATAGGAGCGACAGAGCCCCATTAAAACCTATGGAGAACTATTGACCAATCAGAATCAAAGGCGGGACAGTTCAAAATACAGTAAAAAGGCAGAATAAGCTGATTGGCTGAGCTGGGCGGGGCTTGGGCTATCCCGGCCCAAATCAGAACGCGAGCTAACTTCTCCCATTGTAGTCTATGGAGAATCGGCGCAATACAATCTCGGCGCTCTGCGCCGTGGGGCATGGAGTTTTAAATTTAAAAAAATAATTTTTATTAGTTGTACAATATTCTCCGAAAAAGATTTGAAACCTTCTATAAACATAAATCAATTAAATCCCGAACAATGCATTTGTCGCCGAGACCGGCGCTACATAAGGAATTGCAATAGAGAGAATTGCCGGTAAATACAGTAATTCAAATTGTGTAAGCTATTCTCATTGGTCGGCAGAAGCCAGCCAATCAGAATAGGAGCGACAAAGACACATTATATCCTATGGAGAAGTTTGGACCAATCAGAATAGGAGCAACAGTGGCCCATTCTAACCTATGAAGGAGTATTAACCAATCAGAATAGGAGCGAGAAAGTCCCATTATATCCTATGAAGAAGTTTGGACCAATCAAAATCAAAGGCGGGACAAAAATACAGTATAAAGACAGAAAAGAGCTGATTGGCTGAGCTAGCGGGGCTTGGCTATCTGGGCCCAATCAGAGCGCGAGCTACTTCTCCCATTGTAGTCTATGGAGAGATAGGCGCACTAAAAATCTGGGCGCTCAGCGGCCGTGCGGCATGAATTTATTGTTAAAAAAAAATCATTTTTATTAAGTGTAAAACATCAGATAAAGAGCTGAAACCTTCTCTAAAAAATAAATCAGTTAAATCCCGAACAACGCGTTTTTGCGCCGAGACCGGCACTAACATAGGGAATTTGGGCAATAGAGAGAATCGCTGGGAAATACAGTAATTCAAATTGTTTAAGCTCTTCTGATTGGTGGGCAAAACCAGCCAATCAGAATAGGAGTGACAGTGGCCCATTATATCCTATGGGGGAAGAATTGCCCAATCAAATAGGAGCGACAGGGAACCCTTTATAACCTATGGAGAAAATTGACCAATCATATTCAAAGGCGGGACAGTTCAAATTCCCAGTAAAAAGGCAGAAACAGCTGATTGGTTGAGCTAGCGGGGGCTCGTCCAGCTTAGCCAATCAAAGCGCGAGCTACTTTCTCATAAGTTTCTATGGGAAAAGAAATTCCGAGCGAGCTCGGGTTATTGGTAATTTTAAAAGAGGCGCCGTTTATTTGGACCAATGGGAGAGCGAGCGACGCCCTATGGGTTTTCTAATGCAATCTTGGAATAAAACTGTACATGG
This sequence comes from Phyllomedusa bahiana, assembly GCA_025379985.1. Taxonomy (NCBI): domain Eukaryota; kingdom Metazoa; phylum Chordata; class Amphibia; order Anura; family Hylidae; genus Phyllomedusa; species Phyllomedusa bahiana. Next base: position 10,594 of record JAODAL010064348.1, read on the forward strand.
CCGAAATCAAATTATAAGACTACAGAAGTTGTCCTGATGTGTAAAATAAATGAATAATAATATGGGGATAACGAAAAAAAAAAATTTTACATCAATCAAATCATGTTTATTTTTTTATTTTTGTTACACCCATTAAATATGATTTCCCTTTGGATAACGAAAATAAAGAAATAAACATGATTTTATTGAAGTAATTTTTTTTTTTCGTTACCCCCATTATTATTCATTTTTATACACATCGGGACAACTTCTGTAGTCGTATAAGTTGATGTCGGCATGTACAGTTTTATTTCAGATTGCATTAGAAAACCCATAGGAGCGTCGCTCGCTCTCCCATTGGGCCAAATAACGGGGCCTCTTTTAACTTAGCCAATCACAGAGCTCTCCGGAATTTCTTTCCCCATAGAAAATCTATGAGAAAGTAGCTCGTGCTCTAATTGGCTAAGCTGGACGAGCCCCCGCTAGCTCAACCAATCAGCTCGTTTCTACCTTTTTTACTGTATTTTGAACTGTCCCGCCTTTGAAAATGATTGGTCAAATTTTTCTTTCCATAGGTTATAATGGGTCCCTGTCGCTCCTATTCTGATTGGTCAATTCCCTCCATAGGATATAAATGGGCCACTGTCCCCCCTATTCTGATTGGCTGGTTTATGCCGAACCAATCAGAAGAGCTTAAAACAATTGAATTACTGTATTTCCCGGCGATTCTCTCTATTGCAAGTCCCTATGTAGCGCCGGTCTCGGCGACAAACGCGTTGTTTGATTATTTTTACAGAAGGTTTTAGCTTTTTTATGTGATAATGTTTTACACTTAATCAAAATTATTTTTTTTTATTAATACTTCATGCCGCAAAGGCGCTGAGCGCCGAGATTTCAGTGCGCCCATCTCTCCATAACTACAATGGGAGAAGTAGCTCGCGCTCTGATTGGGTGGATAGCCAACCCCCGCTAGCTCAGCCAATCACTTTTTTTCTATATTTTTACTGTATTTTGAACTGTCCCGCCTTGGATTTTGATTGGTTCAAAACTTCTCCATAGGGGTATAATGGGTCTTTGTCGCTCCTATTCTGATTGGTCAATAGTTTTTCCATAGGTTTTAATGGGGCACTGTCGCTCCTATTTTTGATTGGCTGGTTTATGCCGACCAATGAGAAGAGCTTAAACAATTGGAATTACTGTATTTCCCAAAAATTCTCTCTAGTGCAATTCCTTATGTAGCGCCGGTCTCGGCGACAAACGCATTGTTAGGGATTTAAGTGCTTTATTTTTAAAGAAGGTTTCAGCGCTTTATCTGATAATGTTTTACACTTAATAAAAAAGAGTTTTTTATTCATACTCCATGCCGCACGGCGCTGAGTGCCGAGATTGCATTGCGCCAATCTCTCCATAGACTACAATGGGAGAAGTAGCTCGCGCTCTGAATTGCTAGGATAGCCAAGCCCCCGCCGCATTAACCAATCCCGCTCTTTTTTCCCGCCTTTTTACTGTATTTTGAACTGTCCCGCCTTGGATTTTGATTGGTTCAAAAATTCTCCATAGGCTATAATGGGGCCTCTGTCGCTCCTATTCTGATTGGCTGAGCTAGCCAAGCCCTCGCTAGCTCAACCAATCAGCTCTTTATTCTGCATTTTTACTGTATTTTTGAACTGTCCCGCCGTTGATTCTGATTGGTCAATCGTTCGCCATAGGTTTTAATGGTTCACTGTCGCTCCTATTCTGATTGGCTGGTTTATGCCGACCAATGAGAATAGCTTTCAGAAAATTTGAATTAATGTATTTCCCGGCAATTTCCAATATCCAATTTTCTTGATATTTGCCCGTTCTAGATTTTTGGAAAGTGATTTTTTTTTTTATTATGTTTATTTTTGAAGTTCAGCTCTTTTCTGACACTGTTTTCCGCCTTTTTAAAGGCGATTTTTTTCGGAATCATACCCTGCTGCACGGAGCGGGGGCGCCGAGATTTCTGTCGCGATCTTCATCTGCTTCCTCGCATGTTTCTGATCCTGCTTTACTTCGCCTCTGCCCGGGGCATTTAGACCAAAATTAAACCTGTCTGCCTGTCGGAGCTGGGCCCAGCGCTGCACTGCGCCTCGCTTTGCCGACTCGCGATCGTACATGCCTCGGAGTATACGAGCGCGCCGCGTCCCGCCCCGGAACGCCTACACCGCGCCCAGACCGCGCCCACTGCCCGCCCCTTCATGCGGGGCGCAGCTGAAAGTGGCGAACGCTGCACCTAACACCGCATCCCTGCGTCCGACAGCGGGATTCGGGCCGGGAGGCGCAGTATACGCCAAAAAACAGGCGAAAAGCGCATTCATACATGTCGCCCAAAGTTCAGACAAGCTTCAAACCTCACCATGGGTTCTTAGTCCTATTATATATTGTAATATAAATTGCAGGAGTTATCTGCCCCAGCTCCAACCTAGATTAAAATGTGTGAAACACAGACATTTGCCCAGAATTGCCAAAGAGGGGGGTGCCTAGTCACCCTTTAAAGGGTTTTGCCACGATCTAATGTTGCCATGGGATCCTCCAAAATGGGTATTTAATCACTTTTCTAAATATATGTACTTAAAAAAAGTGAAGCCTGTGAGAGCTGCAGCATTACTTAGATGCACTTCTTATCTGATGGCAGGGCACATGAGTGAGCTTTGAAGAGAGGGGAACAAAGCAGTTCTTCTGGGCATGTGCACTACCTCTGCTCTGTGACAGAGCTTGTGTCTGCTGTACAGAGAAACTGCTGGTTGTAATGTAATTATCTGAGTAAACATGCAGACGCTCCCTGCTCAGTCCTCCTACCTCCCCCCTGCAGCAGTTCGTGAATGCTGCCTGCTTGGATCTTATCATCTCTTCTGAGCAGATAAGCAGGAGAACACAAAACCTGTAGAGCTTGTGCACAATACAGTTATTCTCTGTGGTTTAGCCAAACAATGTTTTTCAACTACAGAGACTAAATATCAGCCTTGGGAGTGTGCATGGGAGGTGGTGCGTTGACATCGTGGAGGAGACACTTGTAAACACAGAAACACAAGGCCCCTTTTTTCAAGGCTCAAGACGACAGTTCAGCCTGTTAGGTGAGGAAATGACTTCTTGACAAAACCCCTTTAAGCCCCAGGCCTGAAAAATCCTTAATGACCAGCTATATTATTAAGTTTTTGCCTCCCTGCATTTCAACAGTTATAACTTTTTAATTTTTCCACTGACGCATCAGGGGTTTCCTCCAGTCCCTACCATGCAGAGACTGCTCTAGGGACAGAGCTGTAAACTACAGCTCTGTTCCTAGCGAAGTTGTTGCACTGGGATTCACAAAGACAGTGGGCAGTTGTTAAGGGGTTAATACATGTGTCTAATCTTACCCAATGTAATTTTGCTAAACACTGGAGTATGAAATGTTGGTCTTTAATAAATTCCCACAAAATTCTTTGTGTCAGATGAAAAAAATGTTCTCAATAAAATAAAATTACCTGAACTATGGACTGAAAAGTGAAAATAATATAAAATATTGTTCAATGTTTCAGGTTTAATTTTGATTTCAAACTCCAGGTTTGACAGATAACATGAATTTGTAGTTCCTATTTTTGGAGTCCTCATGCATTATATTAATGTGAAATGAACATGTTATATCATCTGATTTATGGCTGTAGCATTACATGTGGAAATAGTTTGTCTAGCGGATACTCATGAACTTTAAAGACATCTTTCTCACAGGAAAAAGAGATATTTATGAGAGGATAAAGAAATACGCTCTTCCCTCGTGCAGGTCAAAACTGGGAGAAGGGGCAATTAGATGAATGAATATATATTGACCTAAACAATATAAAATGGAATTCAAGATGCAAAGTAATAGGTATAGAGTGCTAAAGCAGAACAAGCTAAAATAATAGATATGGTCAATTTTGTAGTTTTTATCATTTAAAAAGTCTCAAAATTCCACAAAACAAAATTTTCTTAGTATATCAGTCCAGACAGAAAGTCTTTACTATTATTCATCTATATATACCTGGAGAGGCAATGGGCCTAACTATAATACATAGTCACTGCTACGGCCCCAGAACTTAGGGACCACTAATATGAAAAACCATCGTACCTTTTAATGTGGAATGTTAGTGGCTATCTGCTACTGGCAGTACCATAAAATGTTCTTTTATATATGGAACAGTTTGTCCATGTCCTAAATTTATTGCTGCATATGTAGGCTTGTCATTCAATTGTGTGTCATTAAGTGCTGGAGACCCATCTTATTTTGATGAAAATAACCTGATGAAAAATATATAAATTATAGGACAATGTTAGAGTAAGATGGAATTTTTATTAAAACCTACACTTTGCCACAACTTTATCCCTGAGCTGTCTCATGTGTTCTTTGACTTTTATGATGCTGTTTGTTTACTAATATTCTCTAACAAACCTCTGAGGCCTTCACAAAATACTTGTAGTTATGCTAGAGAATAAATTACATAGGATGGGTTTTCTGTTTACTAATTAGGGGGACTTCTAAAGCAATTGGTCACACTGGATTTTATTAGGGCTATCAGGGAGCTGAATACATACGTACGCCATAAATTTTCCATTTTTCAATTTGCAAATATTTGGTAAAGCAAACATTTTCTTTACACCTCACAAAATACATGCCCCCTTTGTGTGGCTCATAAAATAAAATATCAATAAAACGCATTTACGTTTGGGGGCTGTAGCATTTTAAAAATGAGGAACAGTTCAAGAGCGGAAGGGGGGGGGGAGCGGTGGGGAGGAATACTTTTGGAACCCTATGTATCAAGTTTATTACCCTACCTTTGACTCATTTATTACAGCAATTGCTAAAATCTGCACTCTTCAATACTTTGCATAAATGCATGTAACAACCCTAAAATTGGATTACCTAATTTAATTAGAAAGGCCCAAATACTTTTATTTAAATATGAAAAATAATTACAACAAAAAGCTTAAAAGGAGTATAAAATCCACCAAAAAAAAAATAAAACTAGCCTGAAACATATATATTTATAATGAGTCTAAAAATTCATATTATTCCAGGGCAAAATGAAAAGGGGAAAAAAGAGGAGAGGTAAAAGATAAACACAGACAGATCTGCACGGGGGGGTTTTGACGTTTTTCCCCCTCCTCTTTTTTTTCCCCCTTTCTTTTTTCCCGGGAATAAAAATTTTTTAATTCTAATTTTTGTATTTTATGCATTATTGTTCTGGGTATGGAGTCTAGTGGGGGAATTTTTTCATTTTTATAATTTTTTATGATTTTTTTAACTATTTTGGATTCCAGCCACTACTGTTTTTTCTTTTTGGTGATTTTTTCTCCTCCTTTTTTTGCTTGCTTTTTGTAATTATAACCTATTTAAATAAAGCAATTTTTTTTTTTCATACATTGCACTGGCATTCTTCCTGTTGGGGGGGGTTATAGTGACTTTGGGGGTACCTGTATTTTTATTTTTAGAGAGTCCAGTAAAAGTCTAAGAGGTTAATGCATGTAGTAATTAATACAATCATGTATACACTTTAATCTAACAGTTGGTTTACTAACTTTTTTTAAAAAAATTCTTATAGAACCAACATCTTTAAAAAAATGAAAATTTGTTTTTTTTATTTTTCTTGTGCTATGTTTTGGGACTCTTTTTTAGTAATTGTTCTAACTTAAGTCTCTATTAAACAATTAACATCACTATTTTTCTTTAAAAGAAATGTGAACCAATATTAAATTATTTCCCCTTTATTCTCACGCACCAACAGCGCCCCGAAAACATAACATACAGAAATGTCTCTTCAACAAAATCTTTGTATCATTTCACCCCCAAACAAACCCTAATGGAATAATATTATACTACACTGTGTACATAAGGGGGCTGAAGGCACTTGGAAAGGGCAAACAGATACTTTTTTATTTTTCACTTACTATACAGGTAAGTGGATAGACAAACTGGCAATGGAGCAGGACGAAGCTTTTTGCCAGAAGTGGGCCCAAAGCCTTTGGGCATTAAAGGCCCCCCCCAAAATTCACAAGTACTTAAGCCTGTTATCATGGCTTAAGGTTAAAAAGGGGCCCATATTTTAAATGTAAGGAAGACACCCCTTTTTAAGTCCACCCCTGGATTTCCTAATAAATTTGTTGGTTAACAAACCTAGTTAGTGTTGCCCCTCCCAAAGGGTCTTAAACATAATTATTGGTATATGTAATAAATGACTTTGCACTATTTTTATGTACTGTGCCACATGAGGCTTGTAGTTAATCAGGAGGCCACATTGTGGAGGGGCTGCAGTCAATAAATGGCCTACCATGCTAGGTAGTGGCAGTTGGGAGATGGAAGTTGCTTAGTTCTAGTTAGAGCTTAATAGTTGTCCATTGTTTTAGCATACAAAGGGGTTTTCCTGAAACTCTACCGCCATAGAGCAAAGCAGGCAGGGGACAGTAACACCAGCCTGCATGAGAATACTCACCAATGGGAAAGAGAAAACCTAGCAAGAAGAGGAAGAGAACAAAAAGACAGTAGAGGTAAACTGTCAAAAGAATGAAGGAAATAGGGCTAATGACATATGTTAACTAAGGTCATAGTCTTTAAGCTGAATAGAAAAGAGCAACAGAGAGTGAGAAATGCAAACTCTACTGGCTGCAAGATGATTGCTAAGGGGGCAGTCACAAGAAGCAAAGTGTGTTAGTGAAGTTTTCCCTTCTATGTGTAATGAACTGTGTGCTGTTATGTGAAGTTGAAAAAGCTAGTACCGTGAAAAAGTCTGCTAAGATGCTAAGCTGCTTTTCCTGTGGTTCTACTCTACCGGTGCACTACTGAACCCAGCACACAATCGGTAACCCACATCACAACAACACACTTAAAGCCTTGGTAACTCGTCTCTAGCACCTTAGAAACTCATAAGAGTGGTAACATGTAGAGGACCAATGCTATGTCTAAATAAAAAGCAAAGTACCCAGGCACTGCCAATTATGAATAAAATTAAATTGTATAGAATTTGTCAGTGTGTAAATGTGTATTAGAGCCAAACAAGATCAGGTTGGTACACTAAATTAGATTAAACCCTTTAAATCTGAAAATAGGCACAGACTGTGCTGTACTCACAGTAAAAACATTGATCAGTAACCCCAGATTATTCATGTATACAGGTTTAAGAAAACATACCATTATATTTTGAAAGGTCCGGCTAGTACATTTGAAAGGGGAAGGTGTACAAGTGACGCCGTCAACATTACCACGAGGAGGATTGTAAGTTTTATAACAAATAATCTTGAATATATTGTGGAGATCTCTGTATTTTGTTTTTATGAAAAGTAGGTTTGCATCTAATATAGACTTCATTGTGAAGTTGGTCTATTTAAATAAATCCTGTTTCCCCTAATCTTAGCTCTTAGAAACACATGTACATGTATTAAAATTTTTTCTCCTAAAGACGAGCTAAGACTTTTTCTTAGGGATGTTTTTCCCATGAACAATAATTCACATTTTTGTTGAACAAAACATCAACATGTATAATATACTTGCAGTGATTTCATCACAAACATCACATAAGCAGCATAAATGGGACTGTGCTTATTTTCGGGGGTGTCCCTTATTTCGGGGAAACAGGGTAGAAGCCTTATTCTCTCACTTTAGAGGGGCAAACTGTAATATCAACACAATCCATGAATAACAGAGGTATTGTTTCTGATATCATCCCCATTATTTAACCCATTACCGTCACAGCCAGTTTTGACCTAACTGACAGAAACCCCATTTTTTTAATCTGACATGTGTCACTCTATGTGGGAATAACTTTTTTGATATATTTACTTATCCATGTGATTCAGAAGTTGTTTTTTTTTGACACATTATAGATTTGTTAGTGAAAATTTTGGTCCATACAATCCATACAGTCCAAACAATGAAAAAAGTCCTAAAAAAAGTTAGAAAAAATTTGCCTGATAGTTTTACCACAATAGTTTATAACTTGCATCTGCCATATGTTCTACTGTATGTTGACATCATTTTTATGTTTAGAGGGGTTATAAATTTAGTAGTAATTTTTCACATTTTCAAGAATATTTGCGACATAGATTTTTTTTTTAGGACCAGTCCAGTTCGACAAAGGCTTTTAGGGGCCTGTATGTTAGATATCCCAATAAATGACTTAAATTTAAAAATTACACCCCTTTCAATATTCAGAACAGCATATA